>CAIGRN010047834.1:0-11712 GCA_903798345.1 Fraxinus anomala
ATGCATTTTCTTGTGATGAATAAAACATTAATAAAATGACTCTTCGAAATCAAATTGATGAAAATGATTAGCGAAATATTAATGAAAACATGTATTTTAATTGTAAATTTGCATCGTCTTGAGTTAAGTATGAATCATTCAAAAAATAAGAACAAAGTATTCGATTTGCATAGGATTTGATTGTGCCCCCTAACTCAAAATGTCTATGTCCGCCCCTGTATGTGTGAGAGTAAAGAAAAAGAATAGTGTGTATAAGGTGAGAAAGAATTGAGAGAAAGAGGAGATATAGATACAGTCGTGTTTGTGTTTTGTTGGAGATAATTTTTCATTTTAGTGAATAAAATATTAGATAGCGGTCCTTGTTGAGTGAGTGTCCAAAATTATAAAATTCCATTTCATAGATAAAAATTAATTTCTTAGAAGTTCAAACTCAACAACACGTTTGCAGAGTAAATGCAGACTAGAGGGCCTTACGCGCAAGGCCGGCCCTGAGCGAGGCGGATGAGGCCCGTACCTCAGGCCGAAAACTGGAGGGGGGCTCATTTTTGGCCCAATATGTTTCCGGTCTGGCCCAGCCCAAAAGCGGAGGGACTCATTTTGGCCCAATTATTAGATAAACATTCGTATGGAGATGTAGAAACCGTGAGTTCAAATGGTGGAGTTGCAAGTCTTGGAAGTGATTTAGTGAATGCGGGTGGAGTTGACGGTTGTTTAGAGGCTTCAGGATTTAAAGGAGGTGATGTTGAGAACGAAATGTTGGAGATTGAAGTGAAAGACGAACTTATGGCAGAAGTAGCAAGGAGTGACTTGCCTAGAAGATTTACACTGCCGGCCTTGAAATTGAATGCTGATAGTTCGGAAACGGAAAGTGAAAATTTGGGAGAATTACAGGATGCAGATGTTTTGGACTCTGAGAGATTAGAGAATGGGGATTTGAGTGTGTTTGGCACTTCGGCTAAGAAGATGGAAATGAAGATATCTAAGAAAATTGCAGTAAAAGGGAGGCAGACAACTGTCAGGGAGCTTTTTGAGACTGGGTTGCTGGAAGGGTATCCAGTTTTCTACAATGGTGGCAAGAGGGTATGCTTATTTATTAGTTTGTGCAAAATGAAATAGGAGATATTATTTGAGTATGTTCGCAGCATTTTGGAAACCATTTTGTGTTTTCATGATGCACTCAGGAATTAACATATAATTGTTGCAATTCATATGATAGCTTTTACTAAAAAAGAAAAAAGAAGACTAACAAGTATGTGTCCGCATGTGTCTGGACAGAGTGAGTACACTATTGGATTTTGCATTTACATTAATTTTGGGAGCTTATGGATTTCGCCTCGAGCCCCAAAAATCACAGGACCAGCTCTGCTTACGCGGTGGCATTGCATGATATAAGGATATGGCTTTATTTGGTGGGCTCATAGAGTACGGTCACATATTATCTACTTCGACACAGTCGGTAGTTGTTGCAGTAGCCCTGATAGTCCAATGCAAAAATTGAATATGATTTCGAAGCATCCCAGATCAGATAGATCGTACGTGGTGAATGGAACTCAACTGGAATGCAGGTTGCTATGATTATGAAATTCTGGCAGCATTTTACATCATCGTGGCCGACGATTCCAAGGCCTATTAGGCAATGGCCTAGGGCCTCAACATTCTAGACACTTCCAAAGAAACCTATCCTAAACGGGTCTCTTTTCTTCTCTGTCTGTCGTCTCTTCTTAGAGATGAATTACTTGCTTCAAAAGTCGATCTTTATTCTTGAAGGTGAGTTACTTGGCTTCAAAATCAAAATCTTTGTTCTAAAATCTGGGCAAGGTACAATATGATATTCTGCTTAAATGCCTATTCAGAAAACATTTTCTTTTCAAAGATTGTTATTTTAATTCTTTTGACTCTGTGAAGACTCTGTTTAAGCCCCTGCTTTAATATATGAATGTTTTAAGCACGGGGATTCTAGCTATTGTTTCATGTCTTTGATAGTTTTAATTGAATCTTCATTTACTTAGTCAGATTGAGATTCCATCTCTAATTGACTATTTTCTTCTCATTTATCTTCATTTTGCATATAATTTTGAGAAGTTTTTATGATTTTGATGAAGTTTGAAGCACGAGTGGAAAGGCAGATATTTTAATCAATCAACGATTAAATTCATCAATAGCCACCAAACTTCATGCTTAGTGTAATATGACTACCAAATTTGATTTTGTTTCATCTGACAACCCAACTTTATACTTAGCTTTAGTTAAGCTACCCAATAACTTTATTTAACATAATCAAATTAATATCAAACCCATACTATAACATTGTATATTATCCAATACAATCGTGTTTAGTGCATCAAACTTGCACTAACGACCTTTCAAGAAAAGATGAGAACATTTCAATGTTGATCAATCTATTTTTCAAATAGTAAGTTGATTCAAAACTTGAGAGCAAATTAGCCATCAGACTTTTGTATTGGAATATCCAAATCTTTAGTAAATCGACACGTAATCATCATATAAATTTGCCTAACTTGTTACCACTCCAAACAAGTGAAACAAAATCTAACTTCTTTAAAACTAGACATATGATGGCCATATGGCGATTTAAGATATATTTAAGCAGTTTCCATTGTGGTGACTGAGATTATGCAACTATAAATGAAATGGTTTAGACCAACTTGCAACCCAAAAACTAGATTTGGGACTAATCATGCAATTTCCCTTATAGATAACTTATACGTGCAAGACAGCAATCAAGCCATTTGCCTACACTACTCACTTGACCATGTTCAAAAACAAAGAAGATCCAAAATCATAAAATGTACAAACAGGAAATCCTAAACAAATAAAGTTGAACACTTACCTTCTAAAAGCCTGTTATCAATAATTAATACTTAATGAAATGCAAGTAATTGATGCAAACAAGAATGTGGTCCTGATCTCCGATGCAAACAAGAATATGGTCCTCAACTCGGAAAATAAAGATCTCTGCGCGAAAAATAAAATATGTCCAAGCTTTTAGAAGCTAAAAAGCATGGACGAGGGTTCCGACTTCCGATACTATCTATTAAATTAGAATCTTTAACTAGAAGTAAAAATTTCTACTTGGTGGAGCCATGGGCTAATCAGGTAGATGGGTTAAGCTCGTCCCATGCTTCAATCCAAGTCACCATTGCATCTGCAAGCTTGTTGAAGTAATCATCCACCTTCCCAAGCTTCGCCTTGACTTGCTTTGCAAGTTCAACATAACATGTTTGAACAGTGGTGCTGTCTTTTGGAAGGGTTACGGATTGGAAAAAGGGGATTAGCTCCTCTTGCCAGTAGATACCTTTGTATTCCTTCTTAAGATTCACGAACGGATTGCTAGCTTTGCTGTGCCAAATGTAAGGAAGACCTGTCTTGATTCCTAATCCCAAGTGGTCGCAGATCACCTATGCAATGGGAAGGACAAAAAGAAAAGAAGCGTTTAAGAAACAAGTTCAGCCAAAACAAGTAGGACATCTTAGGTACGGTTACTGTATAAACTCAAGCTATGAAACTGTGTTCATGCTCATGCATAATAAAGCAAACTGATGTGAAAATGTTAGTTCACAGTTCAAAATCATGGATCCCAATAAAAAGCAGAGCATGACGAAAAAGTGTGCAGATTCTACATGAATTTGTACACAAGAATTTGCACAGTTTGAATGTAAAAATACGGCATCTTTGTAAATAACAATACCTTGGTGCACCAGCCAGCCCACATGTCATCATAGCGTCCAATTGGCTGGCCATCACCCATGAGTCCAAAGTACATTGCTGGGCCAATCAATTCTCGGTTAAAACCCAGATTCATGCCGCACATTGGGAACAGGGTTCCTTTTGGTATCGTCATCACTGCGTCCACATACCTGTATAGGAAAACATATAATATAAGTATCTAATAGTCTCAAAGGATCTACATCAACCAAAGACTTGAGAAAAAAATGATTTCAATTTCACACCTAGTGTTCCTCTCACGAGGCTTGACAAGCTGCGTCGGTGCATCATAATCCGGGATGTTAAGCCAAAGCCCATGTGACACTGCAGTTGGTACACCTTCACGAAGACTGAATGGGTATCCACGGACAAAATCTGCACCATCTCGGTAGGGATCATAAAGAGTGTTGAAGAAGAATGGCGTTGATGGGCTCAAAAGGTTCTTGATGTGCTGCTCAAGTGCATTAATTTCCTTGCCGGTTGGATCTTTAGCAACCTGTGTATCAATAAATGTATAAATGAAAAATTCAAAACTTCTCCGGTACCCATCTTAAAACTAGGCAGGTAGAACATAAAGCACCTGAATGATACAAGTACTTTGGGGTGGGGGGTTTAATCATATAAAAAAATTTCTAACATATATCCTTTATGAAAATATACACCTATTTTCTCGTGCTACAAAATTTTAATCTTAATCATGCATAATGCATATCAAGATCAAAACAACCAAGGCCGAGCATAAAAAAAATTCACATAATTCGCTCCACCTTTAGCAGAATTGAGCCACATTTGGAGCTAATGCTTAATGATTCATTGACTTAAGCCACAGATCAAAATCTAATCTTTTAGCCAACACTAAAAAAACTGAAGATTATGATAAACGACAGACCCATCATTGCAAAACCAAAATCAATCAGAAAATATCATATATAATCCACACCATCTTATAGATCAAAATACAATCTTTTACACATAAAAACAAAATCCAGTGTTCGATAATACAATTCAACAGATCAAGACCAAATCTTAAAACCCCAAAAAAAATAAAAAATAAAAAATAAAAAATAAAAACTAAAAATGCTAAAACTGGGTTTTGGATCTTACAAAGCAATCATCATCAATGGTGAAGATATACTTCTTCTTTGACACCATGTAGCCAAAGCATCGGCAGGCCGAATCCTTAAACGAAATACACGAAGCCTTAGGACCCAGAATCTTGTTTATATCATTTCGATTGTAGAGTTCATAATCAAAACCCTCTGGGACATTGATTTTTTTTGATGGATCTCCATCTTGAACAATGATCAAATGGTATGGTTGGAAAAAAGGTCTCCACATTTCGAGAAAATCCAAGTTTCTGATGGTCGGAATCACTATATCTAACTCATCTTTCAGCAATGGGGTCGAAGGCTCAATTGCTGCCATTGTTTGGATTTCGACAAGAACGAGAATGAGAAGGGGGATTGAGATCTGAGAGTCTTAGGGCAGAGGTATAAAAGAGGAGAATTTGTAACTGAAGATGGATGTTCACTGGTACGGCACGTGATAGGACAGTTGGATGAGGAATTCAAAGTTCAAACGTTTCAATTGGGTAAGAAAAAAACAGTCGATTTTTCTAATTAGTTAGGCATTTTGACTGTTTCAATTGGGTAAGAAAAAAACAGTCGATTTTTCTAAATTAGTTAGGCATTTTGACTACACCACATCGGGTCATTACTTGTCGACCTATTTGTCTTTATCAAGATAGAATTAGAGTTGTTGCTGCCCCCATCGATTCATCAATAACTTGTAATCGCATTAATGCGGGACGAGTTGAGTCAAATTTAGGGTCATGAGCCCATGGACTTCACGCACAAACTCTTATGATCGATTTTTTCTTCTATGAAGAGAAGAAACCTTGAAAAGAAATTGTATTTGATAATTAATAATAAAAAAAATTTAAAAACTCGAAGAGCACTAGATGGTCCAACTTGCTAGTGGGTCAAATTGAGACTTTGTGGTCATATGTCGAACCGATTGACATTGCTAAATAAGATTATTTCAAGGGAAGAGTTCACAAATCATACATTAAGTTTCACAATTGCAAAAATTAGGTATTAAGTTTAAAAAATACAAAACTTAGATATTTAGTTAATTAATTAATTAAATATAATAAATTCACAATTATAGAGTTCACAAATCAGGCATTAAGTTTCACAATTGCAAAAATCAGGTATTAAGTTTTAAAAATGCAAAACTCAGGTATTTAATTAATTAATTAAAAATAATTGTTATTTAAATATAATAAATTCACAATTATACAATTAATAGTCACATGTACATAATTATATGTCGCAACTCAGACATAATTTCAAGGGAAGAGTTCACAAATCAAACATTAAGTTTCACAATTGCAAAAATCAGGTATTAAGTTTAAAAAATGCAAAACTTAGATATTTAGTTAATTAATTAAATATAATAATTCACAATTATACAATTAATAGTCACATGTACATAATTATATGTCACAACTTATTTATTGATCACATATTATTAAATTAATACATTAATTTGTGAATTTAAATGATGTATATGACTTGGAGATATGTTTGAAGGTGCAACATATACAAGAAATGATATAACTTATGTCCAAAAAACTATTTGAACGGCCTGCCATTGATAGAAGTCATTACACCTAATGGGAGGACACGATGGTAGCCATGAACATCACCATGAAAATGGGATCTTTCAGCCATTGATGACATTAGCTGGAGGCCTAAATGGCTCTTGAGTTTGGATGGTTTCCCTCTCAAGAAACCCTCAATTCCACAAATCCATACCCCCATTTCCGTCCATGCTTTGTTCCCCCAAACTATACACAATCACTAAACAACGAAGAATCCTCAAAATTCGGCATATGAATGTGTTTATCCGGAATTCCAAGTCGTAAATTTAGTACATTTCACACCCCAAATTACAAACCATACAAATTGGAGTTGAGATCTGCTATCCAAAATTAGTTGTCCACTAATTATTTATTGACACATCATTTTACACATATTTTTAAGTACAAATGGCAGAGAGAGAAAAGTTGAATATGTTAATTTAAAGTGATATGTCAATGAATCATTAAGCTGACAGCAAGTTGAACAGTCAATTTAACTCTACAAATTGTGCGGTTGTGGTACCTATTTTTGGAGGTGAGGATGGGAGGTGGAGAAGAAGGTGAACGGTACTTCTGTTTTTTGTTTTGATTTTTTATTTAACTTTTATTTTTTATTGGGGACCCTAGCTGCAATTCTCTCTAAATAAAGAGGTAAATGTTATAAGATTAACCTACCCTTCCATTTAAAGAGAGAGAGAGCGAGAGAGAGAGATTCCACACGTTCACTTAACGACGGATTTGAATGTAAATGGACGGAAGGACGTTGGGCAACTAAATGTGTAATTAAGGATGAAAATGTCAAAAAATAGAAAATAGAGATATTTTGCACAATAATAATGAAAAGTATGGACATTTTGTAATATTTGTCTCTTATAGAAGTACTACTGATAATATATTATATTAATCTAACATCGTTTCATTCTAAATAGGTTTTATAGGTCAAATCATTTTTAAATAATTCTAGTCGGACACATTTTTCCTCTTTCACAAGTAAGAACTTTGAGTTGAAGTTTTAACTTGCATTCTTTTTATTACTGTTGAATTCTGAATTTGAGAGAGATTGTTTTTTCTAACGTGTAGTCAAATCTATCCTCCACTTGAGTAGAATCAAAAAAATATTATAATGCTTGACATTTGGAGATGGGAAAAAAGAGTATTATATTTTTGGGTAGTATTTATAAATAGGTAGATAGAAATTGGTGGTCGATAAATGAATAATACTTGTATTTCTCTCAAAATCAGTGGCTAAAAAATAACTTTAGTGATAAATAATTTTTTAAAATGCACCAAACATTGGCTAAAAAAATCTCTATATTTTTGGGTTTGCAAGAAGAATAAATCCTTGCAAGAATTGTGAAAACAAAAGTTTGTTGGGCATGCATCATCTCAACATCACTTCTTATGTCTTTAACTAACGTCTTACCTAATTATTGTCACTTGTCAATATATTGAATTATCTAGATGGACATTCGAGAATTGTTGAAATTATAGGCAGCGAAGTAGTATTTGACCTAAATTCATAGTAATATGGTTGTTCTTATGCCAAGCAAAGAGCTTGACTAAGGAACCGCACGTAAGTTGAATCTCTTAGAAATATTACTAGTTGCAATACAGTAAAGTGTAGAAATAAAATTTATCGACTGATCGAGTCTCGTGACAGCACGATATCCTAATGCGAAATTGTNGCTGTAAGAAAAAATAGCATATGACACAACTGTTAGAAATATTACTAGTTGCAATATAGTAAAGTGCAGAAATAAAATTTATCGACTGATCGAGTCTCGTGACAGCACGATGTCTCAAAACGAAATTACCCATCGATAATTGCTGCGACATCTGTGGACAATCACCTCCAGGATACAACGATCATAAGCCAATTGTGCAGCAATCACAATTGATTTACTGAACTCTCAAGTGTACTCCAAAAAATATGTAAAATTGAGTATAATATTTTACTAAATAGGAAGATACAATTTCGTATTTTTGTGACTTTCTAATGTCCAGATGTATGTTTATATAGGCAGAAAAATGATGTAATTGCCTCCAACATGATCCGGTATTATTTGCAACTTTTATGTGTTGTTGATACTAGACAATTAAAAAGGTCTTATTTTATTGGTTAGTTGACCCATTAAATAATTTCGAAAATGATTAAAAATAATAATTATTATTAGAATCAAGAAAGTCAACCCCCAACCTCACACACAAATTTCACACTTTTCACCAATTGAACAATTTATCTGAATTAATTATTTCTTTCACATATTATAATTATTGTATAAATATCTAACAAAGTCAGTCAACTCCTTAATCTAGCCCACCATAAGCAGATGAAACCATCTCGAAATATCTAACGAGCTACCTGTAAAGTTAGAGTTGTCGACTTTTTGGCTTAGCTCTAGGATTTAAGGTTGTATCTACACTTCGAAAAAGTGAAAAAGACTGAAACTAGAATGATGCTATTTGAGGATCTCCTAAATTGAATTTTATCCAAGTAGACGAAGCTATATACAACAATTATCATATTTCTATCATAACCTTTATCAAAATGAACAAAAAACGTACAACAACAATTAGACGTTATCCTAATAAATTTTGTAGAGTGCATAAATTCCTTTTGGTCACTCTTATTTTATTTATAGCTACATCTGTTTAAATATTTAATACAATTAAATTCTTAACAATTACAACCATCCATATTAATTTTTATCTATCTCTCTTTTATATAAACTAGTTTTTGTATTTTGAAGGAAATATTAATGTGTTAAATATGCTAAATTGTCGTGAATTACATCTTGAATGTTAGATATGAGCAATTTAAATTATCCCAATAAATTTGCAATTGATGTAAAATAAATTTTATTTGGAGGTGAAAGTTATCTTGTTGAGTCAAGTTTAATTTTCAAAAAAGGTTGAGTGTTGTTTAATTTAACATTGTGTGTCTGAATGTAACTATCAACTTGACCACTATTTTATGTATTTTGGTAATGTAGACAAACTATAAAAAAAATGCAGCTCACGAAATCTTGCGATAAAAAGAAGAAAATAACTTAATTTGACTATTTGGAAAGGAAAAAGCGAATTTTGGCCTCGAAAACGACCCGCACCCAGCAAAGCTGGTGGTCACGACGTACGCGCTGAAAAGAGATTCCCGAATTTGGGTCATGAACGCGATTTCGATAACCGTAGCCAAAATTATGGTCAAAATACTAAAACACGTCTAAATATTTTGTCAATTTAAGTTATTTTCTTCTTTTTATCACAAAATTTTGTTCATTCCATAATTATGTCTTTTATTTTGGTATGATTATTGAGTTTTTGCTATTTTTGATAAAATTTCAATAATAATGTTTTTTATTCCAGTTACATTTTTTTATATCTTTTATAACATCTTTAGTTGTCTATATTACCAAAATATATAAGAAAGTGGTCAAGTGCGTAGTGACATTCAAACACACAATGTTAAATTAAACAATACCCAACCTGTCTTGAAAATTAAACTTGACTCAACAAGATAAAAGTAACTTCAGTAGAATTTAACAAATTTACTTATATTAAATTACTAAGAAAAAAGGTTCAACTTAAATTTGTCACTTCTACATTTACAATGTATAATAATCATCTATTATATTTAGGAAAAAGAGAAAAAAAATCTTGAATAAGATGAAAAGCAATGAAGCAACATCCAATGAGAATCTTCTGTGAAAATATTAACTATCTAACAGAATTGAAACCTCATTGAGAAAGCAATGTTCATCAATAAACTTGTCACTTGTTGCATAATTAACTGGTTCAGACGCCATATTAATGATCTCACTGTAAGCAATCATAGCAAGTTAACATCCTCGAGATATCATGCGAAGTATAAGACATTGTTGAGGTTTAAAAACATAGTATCATACATTTGTTCCCGAGTAACACGAGACATATAATCACAATAAATTGAGTAAAACGATACTTGTAAATGGGTTCAGCAATGGCAATGAGGAAGTCATAGGCCTGTCTGTACAGTGAGGAGAAAGTTTTGAGAAAAAATTGACTACAACACAAGGCCACAGTCGAAGATTGACATGATCAGGTTTAACCAAATCATTCAATTCACTCAATTATTCCATTCAATTCACTCAATTATTCCAAATTAACACAAATCCAAAAACAAGAATAAAATTGTAAAAATCCAGAGTGCAATAAAAATAAGTTATTGTAAATATCATCACAAATATCATCGTCATTAGGAAAATGAGAAGCCTCGTCTTCAGCAGCAGAAGCCTTATACTCATTCAATTAAAGTGAATAAAAAATGAGAATTATTTGGCGGAAAAACAAACTCGGTGGCAAAATTATAATAAACAAATTCGAAGATAACCTTGGTAAACTCGAGAGAGAAGAAGAAAGGATAAACCAAGGAAAATGAGAAATAATTAAAACACTGTCAAATGAAATAAGTAAACAATAAAGGTAATGGCTACGATATTTCATTGAAGAAGCTCAGATCGTCGTCAAACTCAAACAAAGATTACAGATTTCAATCTGCTTAGCCACACATACTCTCTCTCTCTCTCTAAAAAGGAAGTTCCTTTAGAGGAAGAAATCAAAAAATACAGGAAAAAAGCACGGGGAACTTTTGAGACAATTCTTTCGAAATTAACATAAAGCTATTACAAGAGAAAAATAAATAGCTCAACTGTAGACTTCCCACTCATAAGGGGGTCCATAATTATAGTCTTTGTTGCGCTGATGCTCAAATTTTAAGGCTACCTAGAAAGGTCACGGAAATGTTACATTTGCATAAGAAATGCTCATTGCTGCAAGCTACAAAATACAGAAAGCACGTAATTCTATAGCTCTTGGACCCCCTTTTTTGGATTTGGGGGATTTATTTGACGACCAACATACATTTACCCAAATCTTCCTTTCCCTAGTTTCCTCTCAAGTCAATAAGCTCAAGAACCACCAACCTAGACTTGTTTCGCATAAAGAAAATTCTAATTAAGAAAGACACAAGGTTAGTTACCCATAAATTTTACATCTGAATTTAACACACGCTAGCTATGTGCAACAGAACCTTGAAGAAAATCATCTGGCATAGAACCACAAATGACACTCACTTATCAGCAAGAGCTCACTTCTTTGTATAGAACCAAAATGTTAGTGCCTACATTTAAGGTAGCCAGATGTTATGTAACAACACAAGTTAAGTTTGAATAAAATTAAGTTATATAGTTATTTTTAAGTGTTACATAATTTTTTTTTCTTGGTATTTTTTTGGTGTTTGCAGAAAATAAAATGAAAAAAAAAATCACTAATTTGTTCAAGATAACATTTTTCAATATCTATGACCT
>CAIGRN010047838.1:0-25353 GCA_903798345.1 Fraxinus anomala
ATCAATGTTTGGAACATATAAAACATCAGATATATACTTGGTACTTATAGAAGTTTGAACAGAGATTTCACCAACACCCTTGACTTCAACAAACTCTCAATTCCCCACTTTAACTCTTGATCTATATACATCATTCAACTCAACAAAGATGTTAGGATTAGAGGTCATATGATGTGTGCAACCACTGTCCAATAATCAAGCTTCATCACTGCTGCAGACCTTCAAGTTCAAAGCTGTGAACAAGTGTTCTTCCTGCTGGTGATTCTCTGCAACTTGGGCTTGCTGTGATTCGTGCCTCTCTTTCTGATTTTTACAAACTTTCTCTATATGGACAAATTGCTTGCAGGCCCTACATTGCACACCTGGCCTGAACCAACTGGTAAAACCACTTACAGGGAAGGATTTGCAATGTAGACTGGTGGATATTTTCCTTCTTTACCAACTCATTTTTGGTTCTCAGGTTCCTTTTTCTCATTAGCTGGTTTTTTAACAGCATAGCTCGTTTGAGCTTTGTGCTTTCCTTTAACAAATAAGGCGCCTTCAACTTGTTCCTCTTACCTTATTAATCTTATCTGCTCTGTGGCTTGAAGAGCATTAACTAGTTCACATAAGGAGATAACAGACAAATCTGTAGAATCTTCAAGAGAGGATATTTTAGCTTCAAACTTTTCTGGCAAGCTGATCAAAACCTTCTCCACTACCCTTTTATCTGGCAAATCATCACTTAACAACCTAATTTGATTCACTATCTTTATCAACCTATCAGAGAACTCCTTAAAAGATTTTAAATCTTTCATTTTTAGAGTTTCAAACTCCCCTCTCTGATTCAAGACCTGCATTTGTCTGGTTCTCTCATTGCCTCGAAATTCCTCTTTTAATTTGTCCCAAGCTTCCTTTGCTGTTTCACAAGTTATAATCCTAGTGAAGATAGCATCTGAGATAGCTGATTGGATACAGGAAAGAGCCTTAAACTTATTACCAACTTTCTCACTATGTTGCTTCAGTTGTGCAATGGTAGGATTTACTCTCAATGGATGAGGTTAAACCCCAGTTTCTGTGATCTCCCAGAGGTCATATGCCTTCAGATATGCTTTTATCTTTGCAGACCAGAAATCATAGTTTTCTCCTGTAAATGCTGAAGGTAAAGGAGCAGAGAAACCACTTGAAGCCATTTTCTCGCTGAACTTATCGGATTTGCACAAAGCTTATAGGTTTTTACACAACTTACCGAATTTGCACACACTTACCGATTTTTCAAAGCTTACCGTATTTGTAAATTCCTTACCGATTTTGCTTACACTTACCGGTTTTGTATAAGAGCTTTACCAGATTAGTGCAGAGCTTACCGAATTTGTGTAGTGCTTACCGATTTCTGCAACTTTCACTGGATTTGCTCAGTTTTTCAGCTCCATTACAGCCCTTCAAAGATCGAAAAGGGCTCTGATACCACTGTTGTTGTTTTGAACTCTAAGAGGAAGAAAATATCAACTTTCATTGATACACACAAGAGCAAGAAACCGGCTGAAAAATATATATATAGCAACCATCATTCTTTTACATCACAAAAGTGTATAACCAACCAATCTTTCTACCTACTACCACCTTACACATATGACAGCCCACAATATCACCGCAAGACCATACTTTACTTAGCTTATAAAATGAAACTTAAGCTAGGATTTAGTACATAAAAAACATAGGATAATGACAACAAAAGTATCAATGCTAAAAGTCTAATAGTCACATTGAATTATTGAGGATGCATTCCACAGCCAAAGAATTAGATAACCAACTACTTAAGTTGTGATTGTTGAGAATTATAAACCCTCTATTCCATAGAGAGCAATCAATACGAAGNCTAATAGTCACATTGAATTATTGAGGATGCATTCCACAGCCAAAGAATTAGATAACCAACTACTTAAGTTGTGATTGTTGAGAATTATAAACCCTCTATTCCATAGAGAGCAATCAATACGAAGAAATAAAAATGATTACTCAAGAACACGCAAGATTTATAGAGGTCCGCCTTAACGTGAGACTACATCTTCTCTCACAGTTGCAATAATATACTATGACGGAAAAAAATAGTTTACAAGAGCAAATCGTACTCCTATCTTCTATAGTCTTTCTCTCTTTTTGATGATAATAAAAAAGCATAAGGATGGCTCTCTATTTATAAAATAAATTATGACAAAATCGAATTTTACAAGGATTCCAATTCTTTACTAGAATTTTACAAGAATACAAATTCTTGAACAATTCTCCTGCTCCCCACGGAGATCTCACTACAGAGGTCGATCTATGACCAGCTCCATGAAGTAACAACAATTAGGATCGGTAATAATTAGGTTCGACAACTTAACATCGACATATATGTAAGAGGTAATTAATTACACAAATATATTTTATAATAATATTTATTTTAACCTTTTGATATTGTAGGATAGAAAGAGATGGTGGAGTTGCAACAATCAGAGCACAACTAGAGAATAATATGTTTGTCATGAATGAAGCAAAAATATGTGCTCAAGTTCTTGGTCAAAGTGCTAGGACTATTTCAGGGGTTGGACGCGCTCCTCGTACGTCATATAACAACACATGTACAACTCCTAGATTTATGGAAGATTTGGAAATTCTTACACGAGTTAATGAGAAGGACAATGCAATTAGTGAGCTTACACAACATCTCGAAGAACAAGCATTACTTATTTAAAGTCTTGTTGAACAAATGGATTTGAGTCTTCCTACATGACTGACCAATGATATGCCTCCATCGTCGCCATCAGTTGGTGCTACGCTATAGTTTTTATTAATTCTTGCGAATGATATAGAAATCACAAATTTAATCAATAATTGACCAAGTAATTGAAAAGCAATAAGATCCTAACATCATTCAAACCAAATAAGTAATTTAAAGCCAAAACTTGGAAATTCATATCAAAACATTAAAACATAGGGTTCATCATTATCCAAACATCTATACAATCAATCAAGCATCATATAATTACAAAAACACTAATTGGATTGATACAACATCATCTGAAATTACAAAAAACTACTCCTCTAGCAATTGCACAATATGGACATTTGCAATTGCAAGGTCTACCAATTTGATTCCCGTTGAATTTTGTCCTGAATTTTCCTCTTGTTTAGCTCGAGTCCCTTCTTGTTTCCATCTTTGTTCCTTCAACTTTCAATCTTCATAATTTGATCTTTATCCTCCACAATCATCCGTAATTGATCCATTGCAATTTCTAATTTGCAATTAAATTCTCCAATTTACAAATATGAAATTTAACTTGCGAAACTTGTGAATTTCCTTTGATTGCTATCTCAATACCTCCTTTTGATCTGCTAAGATATGTTAGTTTTAATTTGAGTACTAAAAGATATTATTTTTTGTAGTTAGGTGATTTGTAATCCCTTTCAATAAGGAAATTAGGTGAGATCTTTATTTTACTTTCCTTTAGTTTATGATATATTAGCTCTTATAAACTTATAAATAGCAGTTTCTTATTTAACTGTTTGATATATAAAAACATTAAGGGTGCGTTTGATTACGAACATGGAATTTGCATGAAAACAAAATAAATTCTAGATAATTCATTGCCTAGAACTTGTTTGTATGAAAATTAATAATTAAATGTGTTTGATTGATTTAGTTTTCAACCTAGAAAATATTATACTTGCCTATTTTTTATTGGTGGCTAAATGAGATGAGAGAGAGAGAGAGAAGTTAGTAAATTACCTGAAAAATAAAAATCATCCCTCCCTAAAAAAAAATATTTTTCTTATTTTTGAGGAAAATATGGTCATATGATCAAAAGTTGGAAAATATTTTTCTTGGAAACAATTGTCAATCAAACACTCCAAAAGTAGGAATTTTGGTGAAAATGACATTTTCTATGAAAAATAAAGTGAATCAAACACATTCTTATAATTTTCTTAAAACTTAATTTTATTATGATTTCATGCAATCCGGTTAATCTTCAATTGATTCAATAAAGACCAATTAAGCTTAAAACCATCTTTCTTTGCACTAATTGCATCTAAGTCGAAGTTTTTCTTACTATTGACATAATTTCACTAAATTATATAGATATTTGCTCAATGAACAATAATTTATCAAGTAAAAAAGTATGGATAAACATGTAAAATACATTCATCGTAACCTTTTTATAAAGTCATAATTATTATTATTATTATTTTATTTTTTTGACTTATTTGATATAGTATGCCTTGCTTATTGGTAAGTTACAACCTCTTAAAACTCACTTCGCTTTGCACCATATCTGGAGAGCGCGCAAAAGAGCCTCTTAAAATAAGAAAATCACATACTTTTAAACTTTCGGTTTTTTAATCTTTTAATTCCTGTTTTGGTGTCACCTCTTTCAACTTATTTAGGAGCTACTTTTTTTCACTCGTCTAGGGAGGTTCTTGTTGTTTTGATGTATTCATGAAGACTTTGCATCATATCTTTTGAATTGAAAAATCGTTGGATAACGAGTTCAAAATAACAAGCCGAAAATGATAGCTAGATATAGACTAAACAATCCAATTTATCTCTTAGTTCCCATTATGACATCACCTCTTTAGACTTATTTTTTGACTTCGATTTTTCACCCTTCAAGTAGGTTCTTGGTACCGTTTAAAAGTATTCATGACCAACTTTCGCACCACATATGTTGGATTGAACATCCATTAAAGGGCAAGTTCAAATAAAAAAGCCAAAGATGATTGCTAGATTTGAATTTAATAATCTAATTTGATTTTTATTTTTGAACATCAATATTATCAAAACCCTATTTGGTGCAATTTGGCTCGTAATGTTCATATAATTAAATATAAATTGTGATGAAATTTCGAGATGTTAGAGTGACTCCTAAATATTAAAAAAAAAAAAAAAAAATTTGATCAAATAAGCCCCTAGTGTTGGGGATGAAAAAAAAATTAGGAAAACTTGGGTGGTGCAGCCCCTAGTGTTGGGGATGAATTTTGATCTTTGCATTTTTAGTAACCGTATTTTCTAGTTTTTTAGCATTTAAACCGTATGTGACTGATTCGGGAATTAAATCAAATAAGTCATTTTAACTAAGTGGTAGAGTAACGTCATGGTAAGGCGCAAGTCATCGGTTCAAATCCTAATTTTTTCAACAAAGTTCTCAGCTAAATGAACCACTAATTGGCGATGGAGTTAATTAGACTAGTGCTCACTAAACTTCACTTTAAGTTACTACATGTTCATCAAAATATAAAATGGTACTCGTTGCTCACTCATATTTAAACAAATTTACTCATCCATCACCCACAACATTTTCATCCGTTCACTTGGACAAAAAAATCCACTTGGAGGATGAAAAGTCCTAAGTAGCATCGACAGAAAGATCACCACTGGTGCTAGAACACCAATCTAGTTGGTTTTATTGGTTTAATTAAAAGAATTATATGACTTTTTATTTAAATGAATATATCATTTAATATCTTGTAATTGTCATCTAAACTGGTACTTAGCATCAGTGGGGATAAATAGCATTACTCATTCAGAAAAGGAAAAAATGGACCAAAAATTTCACGTGGCGCATAACAAAAAAAATCCATGTGGTCAATCCTCTTCACAATCTGCAGCTAAATAGGCTTCTTTATTAATGTCTCTCCATATTTCAAACCACAATGCTCAACAGAATCCACACCAACGAAGCTTCCACTCCATTCTATCGCCCCTAGATTCATAGCCATCCAACTGAAGAGCTGTAGTTGTCGAGGGTCTGGTTAAGAAAGATTCTATATAAGAATTTTTTATCGGCATAGGTACCGGTTCTCCGTTTGTTGAGAAATAATCGTGAAAGAAAGAATCAATATCAATAATCATAATCATCAAATCAAGAAGAAAATAAAACTAATTGGATCTTAAAAAATGCAGACATACGGAGAGAAATTGATAGTTACGCGGCAGCCTTGTTGATGATGTACTGAGCATCACACAAAGAACGCCGATTATGATTCCAAAGCCAGCACTGCTTCAAGTCGTATCATCACATCCAAAAGCTCTTCATTATCACATACGATTTTCCATCCGCCATATGGATTTTTTGTCCTCAGGGAGGGATGAAAATGATACAAGTGATTGAAGAATAACTTTGTAAAAACTTAAACGAGCAACGAGTAACTTTTAAAATTTTGTTGAGCAAATAGTAACTTATAGTAAAGTTGAGCGAGCTTAAATTTAATTAAGTGATTGGCCAAGCCTATGTCCGCAGCCTATTTATAAACAGCATATCTTGATACGCTTCCGTCCCCCACCCCTCCAACCCTCAATCAAAGTTTCCCAGTTGAAACCCTATTGTCCTGTATCATAAGGATTTTGGGAATTTAAAATTTAGCATCAAGAGACAAGGAGGTGCACTAGATTTCATCTACAATTTTCTTTCCTAAAGAGACTGTTTCAGCGCAAAATTGAAGGTGATCCAATGATGTATTAAGACTCTTTCTTGGTTTTTTTGTCATTTTTTTTTTCTTATAGGTCCATATATGAAGACAGAGACGTGATGCTGAGATGATTCCAATTTGGGCATCATTTTCATCTGAAACATTTATTCCACTTTCAAGCCTCCGTTTTTATTACTTTTTTTAATCTTTTAAGGGTCATGCCTGCTTTCTGGATGTGAAGATCCATGAATAATTAGAAAGATCTATCAAGGGAATTCTAGAGGATGTGAATGTTGATTTAATGTCTGATATTTTTTCTCCTGTGGAATATGTGTGAAGATACGAGGAATGGTAGTTATACCAGAATCTGATAGTCCTATGACATCGATTTTGGCATCGTTGATTTCCTTCACTTCTTGCAGCCTCTCATATACTGAGTTGTTAGTTTCATGATACTGGCCGATGATTTTATACTCTGTAGCTCTGATATGTATAAATTTTTAACACAATGTTGACAAACCCTATGTTGGTGCACCCAATGGGTATGCACAACCACTGGCACGTGTGTCGAGCGAGTGTAATAATTGAATAGAATATTTCTACATTAGTTGTAGATCCTAAGTCAAAAACTGTTGCAAAGCCTGCTAAATCAATATTATACAAGGACAAGAAAAGACATTAGAGAAGACCAGATATATTCCATTTCAAGGAATATCTTTGTCAGTAGGCCAGATTCATCCCTAAATAATAAAATCTGTAGATACTTTTCACCCCTACCGGTAGCCGAGCTGTCATTGTTAGTGCTTCAAATGGAATAATCCCTACCATTGGATTCCCAAATCCATCTTTTTCATTTTACTTCACTTTTAATTACTCTAAGTTCTCCATTCTAAACATTATCGGTAGCAGATGCATTGATTTATGAAGTGTGAACATGTTTAAACTCTGTGGTAATGTGTCTGTTAATATTCTTCAATTAATTTTTCTGTAACTTAGCTTATTTATGTTAATGGTTTTATAGAAGTTGATGATTGAGTGAAAATAAGATCTTGAAGATCATTATATTTTTTTTTGTATTGCTAGAGAATTATTTTAAATAGCTGATCATTAATTGATTTTCATTCTCTATTTTTGCAGCATGACTGACTGTGTATAATGTAATAAATTTATTTTGTGAGGAAAAAAGGAAGAAATTACAATAGCGTTCTGAAGATTTACTGAGATAATCTGTAAAAATGGGTCTCAGTAGATGGGATGTTTCAAATGATTTAATGCTTTCTAGGAGATCAAAGACAAAGGACGGTAAACACATATACAGTGGATGGGATGAATATAAAGAAAAACTCAAGGAAATGTCAGATATGGATGAGGAATACAAGGTCTTTATGCTAGATGTTTTCAACGATGCTGAAAAGTCTGAATCGCATAAGAGAGAAAGTGGGAAACATGATTATGTTCATGAGGATGAGAGTGGTATTGTTAATGATCCTCAATATGAGCTTTTTCTGAGTAGACTTAAACTCCATGGGAGGTCCTATATAGTTGAGGGTGAGAATAAAGGTGTACCCATGGTGATAAAATATGAATTACTCAGTAATTCGGAAGATGGCTGTACATCAAATCCTCCAATAGAAACAAATAACTGTACAGGAAAAAAGAATGTGTTTTCACATGAGAAGCTTATACTTGGGGATAACTGCGCAGCAGAGAATCAGGTGCAGCGTGAGGGGAAAGCTCCACAAGCTAAGAAAGGTAAGTTACAACGGCTTCATGATGTGCAAGATCGTCCTAGTAAGAGGAGCAACTTAGAGAGGCAGCATGGAACACAGATAAATTTAAGGAGCACTGTAAAATCTTCAAGTGCACACAAGCAGGCTGGCAGTAATAATAATCAGAAGAAAGTGGATAACAAGAGTTCTTCTAATTTGGAAGTCACAGAAATTGCTAATTTCGGCATGGAAGGAAACTCTAGCTCCATTTTGCCTTCAAATGAATTAGATAAAAGTGTATGTCCCCTTCTTTTAGAATTTCAAATGGTTTGTTCTGCGAGTATGGTCTCTCCTCCCGCCCTTTCATTATATTTTTTCTGTGTTCTAATCTTATAGAAACAGTTTACTAACTATTAGTTGTATGAGACTATTTACAAAGATAAATGAAAATGTCCAGCTTCCAAGTGGGTACTCGGAATTCAGAAAACAAATCATAAATATTCTGAGGGAACCATACAAAAAAGAGGAGTACGATGAGCTTCGGCAAGCTGTTGAGGCCCAAAAGATAGAAGGAAGCAAAGAATCAAGTGGTAAGTTGAAGATTACATAGTTTCTTGTTCGGCACTACAAATTTTTTTTTCGTGCTTGGGCATTAGCTGGCCATGCCGTGTGACGAATTTGTTAGCATGAAGTTAAGGCTTAGTTACAACTTTTGTAAAAATCATGATTCTTGATTGTTTGTTTTCTATGCTAAAACTTCTATTTAAACTACAGTTTCTGTAATTACGAGCCATTGTTGACTTCATTTGAAGTTTGAACTGATTCATTGCTGCTAATATTAACAGTTTTACATTCTTTAACTTCTTGATTTTTTTGCGGGAAATTACATTTGTATTTCTTGTTTATACGAGTCAGATAGTGCTCTTAAATTAGCTTCAGGAGAGAAGGTATCCACGACAATCATTTGTCAGTTTCATGGATAATTGGATATCAAGGTTTGGATAAGCTTCTAGCAAAATAAATGGAACATTATTTCCAATTATAGAAGAATACATTTGTTAGTTAAGATAAATTAGAAATAGCAAATTGAGGTTTCAGTGTACAGGGAACTTCTTTGATTAGCAAAATTATATTTATTCCAACTCCCTAATTCACTGCATTAAATAGGCGTGTTCATGCATGGTAATAATGAATTCTGTGCTGGTGGTCCCCTCACTCATGAATCTACATGCATGCACGTGCATACGTAGTTGCCCTTTTCTTAGTTTTGAAGTCTAAACTCATCAATTATCCGATACACCGATGTTCATGAATGGAGAAGTTTTATTAATAAGGACATATGCTTTACTTTGACGAAGAACATGCCTCTTTTTACTAGCATTATCTGAGTTGGATTTTTTTCCTTACATGTCTAGCCTGAGATACTCTTGTTCGCATGCAGATCTTCATGAGAAGCTCAAAAAGTTCGAAAAGGAACGAAAGAAGAACTTGATGGAACGTGGATTTTTCTTTTGGCTTGAGGTGTGTAATATTTCTTTTCCTATGTCCATTGTTTCATTTAAAGCTATTATAGTGAGAATTACAGCTTGTGATTCTACTAATTGGTAGTATGACATATAATGGATGGGAAGGAAACAATCGACATGTTAAATCCTTTGCTGGTCGCTTCCTTCCTGAAACTTGTAGTTTGTAGACTTCAAATTTGCATTTAAAATCTCAACCTCACAACCATATATAGCTGATTAAGAAAGTTGGTGAGGCAGAAGTATGGTAGCGAGAAAGTAATACAGAAGATAGAGAAGAATAGATATAAACTTCCCGAGAAATTATCTTGGGAAGTTTCAATATCATCCAATGATTAAATTAATAATCAGCATATTCAAAAATATTAGTCATGTTCATACTTAAAATCACTGGCAAATAATAAAAATTTTAAAAATGGAAAAAATTTTAACTTTGACTTAGTTATTTTTGAAAGAAAGTTATACAAATACAATAAAATCCTCTAAATAACTCCTATTCTATTTCTTATTTAGTAGATAAGGGAGTGATGATGATGTGAGGAAAATTAGCGAGAGTTGGGGTTGAACATGATATGATAAAATATATAAAATAAACCACAGAAGAAAGTAAATCAACACGAACACAATGATGTGTCTTTCCAGTTAGGCAGGTAGTTGAGCACTTGCTTACTGTGCCTTTGAGGCTTCTCAAGAGGATTACTGCCTCTCTGCACTATAAAACCCAATAAGAAATGAATACAAGATTGTTCCAGTACACAAATTTCATTCCTTGAACACCAAGAGAACACCCTCAACTCATGGGAATTGTACAAAGCATCAATACATACAAAAGCCTCACAACAACGAATAAGTGCTCTCTCTGTATAACCGGACATCTTCTATCCACTCTATTTTCACTCAGAAAATGAAAAGGAAAAGGAGATAATATAGACAAAGTTGATCAAATTCTGTATTTTAGTATTCTAAGCTATTAATTACTTTGATTTTATTCCCAGTTCGGCTTTCTATTAAAACTTTCCAACTCTGTTTTAAGAGAGATCCAAAGCATCTTAGAGTAGTCATCTATAATAGACATAAAATCTTTTACCCATATTGGTTTGCATACTAGCTGGTCAATCTCCTATGCCAAAGACGGGAATTGATGTAGGACAATCCTATTTTAAATTTGATTGGTTTTATCTCATTTTCGTCTTCTTTCCTATTCCTTTTATTTTTTTTTTCCTTTTCTTATTTAGATAGAATTTCATTTTCATTTTCTTTTTTTATTAGAATAGGAATTATTTTATTTTTTTTTAGATTAGGATTTTGTTCCTTTCAAGATTTTAGTTTTCTTTCCTTTTACAATTTTAGATTAGTCTACTTATATTAGCAAGATTAGTGAATTTTTACACATATAAATGAAGGTTTTGTATGCTTTTCAATATGATCAAACTATTCTTACAAACTCTTCGAGTGTTAATCCTTCTAGTATGCAAGAAAGAAATTTTCAATATTAGTTTAAAATCTGGTATTAAAGCAAGGTTTTTCATAGGCTGAAGGCTACCTATGGTGTTAGTGGTAAGCATCCTTGTATCGGAGGATTGAAAAATTTTCAATATTAGTTTAAAATCTAGAATAAATGATAGATATGTTTAAAGTATCAACTGACAAGAATTTGCAAGCTTTGGCTGCTATGAATGTTTTTAGCTTCAATAAACCTAGAATACGGCTACAAGTGGCTCGAGAGTACATCTAAGTATGAATACACACAAGTTAATAGAGATTCTGCGAAGGTATATCGAGGAGATAAGGAGCCCAATCTGAAGCGAGAAAGATTTTTAGAACACAATGTACTATGAATAACAAAGTATGCTACGTGATAATAAACTATGAGAGTAGTGATAACATGGTATCCAAAGCATTGGATAAAGCTTTAAATTTGAAGACCGAAAAATATTCATCTTGTTATCAAGTTCCACCAGTTAAAAGGGAGCAAAGAATTCAAAATGTGGAATACTACAAAGATGAGATTCTGTATAATGTGTTAGAGATGGACGATTGTCATGTACTTTAAGGATAACCATTTTATTATGATGTAGATGTAACTTACATCGATCGAGATAACATATGTTTTGGTGGCATGTTTAAAAGATTGTTTTGTTGTCACGTAATCAACAATTTTGGAATACCAGTGTAAAGAAAGAGCAAGACTTGTAAGATGGATGATAAGGTTAAAAATGATGTCATTCAAGTTGATCATGATGTTACCAACTATGATATTACAATAGAGATGAAAAAGCACCTGTAAGTTGAAAGCCCGAGACCTACCTATTATTCTACGTGAAAAAATTGACAATTAATATAAGTGTAAGGATAAAAATGAAAAACTCAAGGAGAAATTGCAATTGAAGATCCTAATATTGAGCCACACTTTGATATAAGTTGAATTTCAGAAGTTTCTAGCAAAAGAAAATGAAATTAAACTTGCAAGTCAAGATGGAGTCAAAGGTAAGACTTGTGAAGTTAAGAGTAAATGTTTCATTGACATTCTCTATGATCCGAATAGTAGAGAATTGCATAAGCATGAGGAAAATAGTGAAAGAATTATAGCATCGAAGATGACATCATTAGAAGTAAAAAAAAAAAGGAACATGGCAAGCACTAAGAATCGAAAATTCCTATGTTTATATGTGCACACAGGGATTTAAGAATGAGAGATTAAATAAATCATCCTTTGATTCCTTTCTAAAGGAACTTCACATTGAAAGTGTCCTTAAGAATGAGATGATGAGCAATGTAGAAGAGCAAAGTTGATATCATTCAATGCAATTGCGGAGAATAAAGACATGGCACAAATTTTTCAATATTTTTCTCCTGGCAGATTCTTTTTTTTTTTCCCAATCAAACTCGATGACAAGTTTTTTTTTTTTTTTTTGAGAGGGATAGTGATGTAGGATAATCATATTTCATATAGGATTAATTTTATCTCTTTTCGTCATGTTTCTTATTTAGTATGTGATTTCTTTTTTTCAATCTTATGTGGAATAAGATTTCTTTTTGTTTCTTGATTAGAATATGGTTCCTTTCTTTTAGATTAGGGTTTTGTTTCCTAAGGATTTCGTTTTCTTTCTCTTTAGGATTTGGATTAGTTTCCTTTTATTAGTGATATTTGGGAATTACTTGGAAAAAAACGAATGCTTTGTACACTTTCCAACCACTTTACAGTATAATCAAATTATTTTAGTGAACTCTTAAGAGTTTTTAATTTTTCTTATTGTTTTCAAGAAACCAATTCCGCTTCTGTACCACGAATTATCCACTATTGGTTTTATTATTAATATGGATATTTACTTGATGAGGCAACATATACCTCACCAAGGTTCTTCGTTACAACTTCATTTCCATGTTCTGTAGCTTTTTCTTTTTTCTCATTCTTTTTCTTGTAACAATTTGCGATGAGATAACCTCTTTTTCCACAGCCATAACATTTTTGACCTTTAGCTCTGGACTTAAACCTGGATGTGTACTCATTTTTGTCCTTTTTATTACTTCTTTATCGGTAATGATTGAGCGTCGTCATTTCTAATTAATGTCCTTGATATCTATACTTAACCTGAAAAAGGTGCCAGAAATGAGTTTTGAGGTGTTTGCTACCTAGGTTCATTTATGTTCTTTGTTATTGCATCTTATTTCTCCAATGGAAGTTTTAATTACATTCTTAAACTGAAGGAACTTTTGTTTCATTTTGAATCAGAATAGAACAATGGAAGGAGCCTTCAAACCTTGGAAGGATCCTGAATGCGCTGCAGTGGAGCAAGAAAACTGTCTGCTTCCCCCTTCTCCTCCCCCCGAGCACCGGGGATAAAAAAAGTGAGCTACTCCTTTCAAACCTGGGAACAACCCTGAAAACCTCTCCTCCCCATTGCCAGGGAAGAAAAAATGAAGAATTTCTTCCTAACCTGTAGAGGACTTGCAGTGAAGCAAGAAGATTGTTCTTCTGCCATTGTCAGGGAAGTAAAAAACAGAACAATGAAATGTTGTCCAGAAAGTAGC
Source organism: Fraxinus anomala (assembly GCA_903798345.1). Lineage (NCBI taxonomy): Eukaryota > Viridiplantae > Streptophyta > Magnoliopsida > Lamiales > Oleaceae > Fraxinus > Fraxinus anomala. The sequence goes on from CAIGRN010047838.1 coordinate 13,694, forward strand.
TGAGGGAATGTTATGCTAAGCTTTGTTATTGTACGCAGCAAATTGTGTATGTTGATGTGACACTCAGATTGACTGTCAAACAATTACCAATATGTACAACTGGTTGAGACTATAGTACTTATTAATGTTTTGAGACTATATATCCTGTTTCTTTTATATACTTCAGTTCAATGCTTTAAATCTAGAAGTTGGCCATTTGAGGGTTTTCTCATGATGTTATTAGATTTGTCCATTCGGAAGCAGCTTTTAGTGTAAAATTTGACGTGAGGGCAAATAGTTTTCTGTTAGTGTGGCTCTCATGTCCCATTATCATGTTATTGCTTCTTTGTTGAAGAAGATAGCTCTTATTTTTGTGGTATCCCTCTGATACAGCCGAAATATCATAGTTTAGCTAAGCTGAGCATGTTTATTAGTATTTTATCATTCTACCATAAGAAACATTGTTTCACAGTCAGAACTATAATTAAGCATAAACTAGATATAGCAGTAGCAATCCCTGCGCATGAGGTAGGGCTATAGGGGGAGTTGAGCCTTGAGCTTCGATATCGACATTATCATCACTTCCCTAAGAAAGCTTGCTGGAACCGCCATGCTCGAAAATATCTGAAAGATTCCAGTCCCCCTATTTCTTATGCAGCTAATTTTTCAGACTGGCTAACCATTTCGTTCCCAGACTATGCTGATCCCTTAGTTCTCCTCTTCATGGTGTGCTTAAATCAGCTTGGCCAGCTCTTTTGGCGACTTTCAAGTCCTTCAGAGCCTGGAGAACAGGCTTTTTGCTGGCTTGTTCTTTCAGGCATTTTGAGATTCCAGCTCTACTTTCAAGTTGAAGAGCAGCTCGTCCTTCCTCGTTAACCTCTTCTCCACCTTAGAGGCCTGTAGCCGACTTCTTATCCAGCTTAGAGGCACGAGCCTCGAAATTTCCAGTTGTCGCGTCAGTATGGTACGGTGTGAAGGATGGGAATCTGAGCAGTTAAATAAGTACTTCGGGCCTATTGACCGAGGGATTATTTCTTCAATCCTGTTAAGCATGCATGGTAGGGAAGATAGATTGATTTGGCACTTTGATGAGAGGGGTGAATGCACAGTGCAGGTGAACTGTTTGGCCATCAATTTGGAACTTAGAGTTGTCCCAAAAATCCAATTTTTTTGGGAAGATTGAATGAGGACGCTTTGCCCTCTTAAAGTCAACATTAGGAGGCGTCGAATTGATACAAGTTTGGGATCTCGCCGATGTGCGATGGAGGAGGATTTTATGGACGTGCTATTTAAATGCAGCTCAGGTAAGGTCTTCAAGATGGCGGGATGCTGTGGGCCGTTGAAGGGGTGCTTTACCTTGCAACCGGATACCACGATTTTTGACATCATAGCAGTTTGTTGTGGGGAGTTGTTTGAATGGAACCCTGAGTACTATGGCTGATTCAGGGCAAGCATAAACGGTGTTACATTACGACCGAAGCATCGCTAGAGACACAGGCAGTCAGAAATCACAATCGTGGTCAATCTTTCTCAAGCTATAAAATCAGCAAGGGTTCTAGAATAGTCAAGGCCACTTGATAAAGGATTGCTGTGAACTCCTGGTGGATGCTACTTTGGATATCACCCCCCAGCTTGCTGTTGGACAGTGGGCACGACCCATACTGACAGTCAGCAACTTCGGCAATAAGGGGCGCAAGCAGATGTTTGATTTGGATTGGCCTAATGACATCTCAAGTTAAATACTGATGTCTGTGATGCGGGACCTTGAGGGCATTGTTGTGGCTGCATTAACCAAGTATATTGGCAAACCTGTTCCCGGAGGATGCAGAAGCCATAGCTCTTCGGGAATGGTAAGGTCTCTTTTATCGTGCACTAAGTTTGGAGGAAGTGGTAAGGTCTCCTCCTTGCAAGAATCAGGCACCATCTTTAGAGGAAGTGTTTTGACGTAGTGCAGCAGGGGAAATCAGGTTAAATGCTTTAATCATTTTAGATATTGTGGATCCTCTTTGAAAAGTGAGCCCGATAACATCTAGAATGATGCTACTTACCGTAATAATGATGGAGGTGGAATAATGAGATAGAAGAGCATGAAAATTAAACTGTCACATCTCGTTATTTCATCTAAATTGTCGCATCACCAATATTTCATTATTAATAAATAACATTACTCTAAATTCGAACTTTCATTTCTAATGACCCAGCTGTTCATAACTGAGTTGATTGTATTCCTTCATTCAATGCATCTTTTGTTTGCGATGACTTCTTAATGCAATGAGTTTGTTTGGCTGTCAAAAATACAGACAGAGCCTGCTTATTTCATTCGTTTTTAGCAAGATTTACTTATAACCCTTGCTTTATAAACTAAAAAAATCAAATGACCTACAACACCTATTCAAGTAATGAAAGACAAAACACTCGCATCCCTCTTAGCATTACCGCAACAAAATTCTCCTGATAATTCACCCACTCGACTACCAAGTCCTAATCGTCAAGGCAAGTCCCAGAAACGATAAGTTTGCATGGAACAGTTGACAATTTGCCTCCTCGCACAACTTGTAAGCCATTAAGGATAATAGTAACTTCTTTTCCTTTCTTCATGTGTGTTGTGCTATACAATCAAAACAAACATTCGATAATGGTGAACAAGGGAGAAGAAAAGCAGCAGGAGAAACTGTGATTCTATATATTCGAAGCTGTTAATTTATACTAGGCTTCTGTTTTGTTTTGGTAAACTGTACATCTCCATTCAGTACTGAACTTACAAAACTCTCAGTTTCTTCTTCAGTTACTTCACCCTGAAATACAGCATAAGTTCCTCTCTTAGGTTTGTATGCCAGTATGAGTTTGTCTGATGACTTGAATCCCGACTTATCAAAGGCATTTAGAAACTGTTGTTGCTTAGCAGCATCGAGAAGAGCATAGGAAACTGAATCCCTCGAACTAGAGGCCATACTCCTCCTCAATAAAGATTTCTGAGACACCTACAAAGTGGAACAGAAAATATGACCGAAAAAAGGTGTAAATTATTCAATTCTGTATGGGAAAGTGCCAGTCCTGTAGCAGATCTTCATTAAATTCTTTAAACTAATGAATCCAATAATGTCGTCAAAGTTCACTATTATCTTGAACATACATCAAGGCAAATTTAACTAGTTTAAAGGCATCAAAACATTCGAACAACTAAAAGCAATAAAAAGGTCATGTCCATCTAAAGTCAAGAAGATCATTACTTACTGATTGCATAATCTTTTCGAGTATATCCTTTGATTTTGATGACCTGAAAGCGCCAATTATGCAGACAGGAGATTTCTCTCCACAGATATCATTAAAGTTGGATATTGTAAGCAACTTTACATGTTTATCCTCCGATTCAGTATGTCCCTTTCTGGCTGAAGCTGCCTTCTTATTTTTTTTCTCAAAATTGTCAAGCAAGCCACTAATGTCTTGAATGGCAGACTTTAGATCTTTTACAGATACCCCAGATTTCAGGATATGCTTCTCTCCGTTTGATAGCCAACCAATAATAGCTGGAAGTGCATCAACACCCAAATCTTTCACAGATGAAATGTCATGAACCTGTATAAAACCCGCATAGAAGCCTTCGTAGTGAATAAAGAACAGTTAAATTAATTGTGCTAATTACACACATCACATAAGGTCGACATGGTAAATCAGAAACTACCTCAGCATCGTAGAAGAAAAAACGTTTGTGATATAACCCACTGAGAGCACGCCAGATAACAGGAGTATCCTTCTTTGTAGAGAGAAGCATCACTTTGGGTAAGTTCCCAGCATTATCAGAACTGACATCTAAATGGCCCAAGTCTACCCGCTTTGAAAATCTTGGTAAATAATCTATAACAAAACTTTTCACACTCTTCACGTTCAAATCACCAGTGTACTCCACCAAGGAACCACTTTCACTCAATTTATATGAATAGACAAACACTCTTGGTGCTCTGCGAGGATATACACCAAACTCCGTACAAAAAGATGCATCACTACCACAATTTATACTACCAGCCTATAAAAGAATAGCATGTTAACAGAAACTCAGAAAAGAAGTGAGAATTGTCTAATAATTAATAGTACACAGGAAACGGAAAAATGATTACTACCTTTAATGCTCCCTGTAGTGAGCTCGCAACCTCCTCAATGATATATTCATAATGTTGGATTCCTTGAAGACTAGAAGCGTGAGATAATAAGAGCCACGTCATCCCTCTATCAACTATTTCTTTCCTATACAACTGAGAATTTACAGCTGGGAGACTCTTAGAAGGTCCCTTACTCCCATAGTGAGAACTGCCCGAACTACTGAAACCACCAAACTGATTCCCTCCTCCAGCATCACCTCCAAAAAAGTTTGAAAAGATATCATCTAAACCAAAGCTAAATGAGCTTTGCCTTCCACTACCAGAGCCAGGACCACCAAAAGAAAATGAGTATGATTTTGAACCTCCTTGCCCACCCATATTTTGCCATCCACCTTGCTTGAAATTAAAGCCACTCTGTCCTGGTCCACCACTTGTGAAATAGCTGTATCCACCATGATCTCCAGGGTTTCCTGCATCAAATCCAGGATTTCCCTTTTCATCCCCATAAAGATCGTAGTTTTTCCTCTTCTGCTCATCTGATAGAATGTCATATGCTGAAAACATTTATGCAAATATTAGAAGTTTACTATTTTGAGAACACGAAGTAGATAAACAACATAAAAAAATCAAGTGAAACAAAAAGAACAAGAAAGGATAATTTCCCATAGATTGCACGTTATTTTTCACGGAAACGTATCTCATTCAAAGGAACTCCTCAGCTATAGATTAGCTCTTAAATCAGTTCAAATAGAAATCAAAGACTTAGCATCAAATATTAAACACAACCACCAAAAATACCACTACAATGGTATTTTACCCTTATTTAGAATAAAAAAGACCATTTGTAAAACAACACATAACTTAGTCATTCATCAGAATATGTATAGCTGTCAAACCTATGTAGCTCTAAAATTTTGCTTTTGATACTTGGTGGCCCTAGGGATTGAGGGGTGGGCGTTGAGATTGAAACAGTGAGAAGTGTAGTCTACCGTTATTTATCTCGGCAAACTTTTCATGCGCACCCTTGTTCTTATTCTTGTCAGGATGATATTGGAGTGAGAGCCTGCAAACATGCATGCATTTAGATAAGATTAATGTAAATCAAGTAAAATATACTAATGTAGGACTAAACTTTGATCTACATCCCGTATGCAAAGAAACGAAAAAATAAATTGGTATAAATTTTGCGCAACGTGCACATACTTATGGAAAGCTTTCTGAATTTCACGTTGACTCGCATTTTGATCAACCCCCAGTACCTGACAAAACATATAACTTGTTAGAAGCTAGAACACAATACAGAATAAACTGCTTACAAGAAAAATAAAACTTTACAACTATTCATTGTTTCATTATTCTCAGGAAACCAAACACTCGTGCAGTCAATTCAAATCACACCTCTCCGTACAAACTAAACTCTATAAACATCAGCTAGTATTCAATATTGAACAGAATGAGAACTACTACTTCAGTTTATCATAAATCGGGAAGGTATCCCATCTACATTGTGAAACCTTGTATTTCTTATACTTGAAAAGAATTTTTTCTGCGAAGAAATACAAAGTATTTTTCCAATTTCAATAAATCTCATTCCCATTGTATAACAAAGAAGTTCAACGTATAGTTTTCAATTTTTCCACCCAAACTAAATTATGAAAAAATTGTCGCGGGTGTACTTATTATCATATACAATATTAACAATTTCGCCAAAAGTGGAGAAAAATTATAAAGCTCATTAGACGCATAATATTCCAGCATCCACAAAAAACTAAACAATAAATCACTTAAAACTAATCATAATTCCAAAATCATTCTTTCCCGAATGCAAATCAATCCTTAACCATCAAAACCCGCAAAATTCCAAATAATAATAAACAAAACCCAGTAAAAATACACCTACTTAATAGATAAAATTTGCTTACCTTATAAAGGTCGGTCTTTTTGGATTCTACCGTGAGAAGAAACAGTAATTCGACAATAAAAATCCACAATTTTAATCGTCTCTTCATCTATGAATCTAATTGTATATGTTCAACAACTGATTTTTGCCTCTTAATTTTTTCCAAAATAATATCCTGAATTCTCCGAATTATAAACGGCAACGGGCAGGGAGGGGACGCAATAAATACATTTCGCGGGGAATTCTAGAGCATTCGGGAGTAACACCGACGTGGCGCGGGGTAGGGGCTCCACGAGTCTTGACCAATAGGATTGCGGAATTCCTAATCTTATTGTTGTAATAATCTAATTAGGACATGATATTACTCAGATTGGATAGGTCTCCAATTTATGTAATAAATTTGTTTTCTTAATTGAATGGAATAAAAAAAATAAGAATTTCCATTTTATATTTATTATAAAAATCTCTTTAGAAAACTATATGTCACTTTCAAGATATTAAAAATAGTATATTTTCCGATCCACGTGTTGAAAGTATGAGATTTGGCTAAAAATTTCATAAGGGAAATGCCTTGATTGGCACATGACCACTCGACTTCTTCCACAACGAGTCCATGGAAAGAGCTAAACTCATAAAGTAAAGTTCGAGTATTCGAGAGTGAACTCGATTCGAGTAATGCCCTTTGAACACGAGCTGAGCGTGACATCTTGTTCAACAAGTAGACAATCTGACTAATCTCAACCTATTGCCACTTCAAAGGGCAAAGGTCAAAATAATAGGGACCTAACTTGTTATATGTCTTTCCTTTCAATTTCACTGAAAATAAATATATAAATATATATATATATATATATAGGATGGACTAAAATATTTCCCTAAAATATGAATTTTTGTTATATCCAATTTCACATCTCACTTCAGAGTTTCAAAATTCTTTGTTGCAACAAGAAAATAAAATAACAATATCCCTTATTCATGCTCTGATAGGTGTAGAGAGTAATTTCACATGCAAAATTATTTATTGAGAGAATACGTAATTAAAATTGAGTTTGAAAAAATGAATTTTCAAACAGGGGCTAAACGTATAATTGAACTCCAATTAATTAAACTAAGAAAAATACATGTCCAAAAATAGAAATACATATTGAGTATTTTCATGAATTAATAAGTTTATTCTAATTATTAGATTTTATATGGCCTCAACTGTGATAATTTTTCCAGACCAAATTGTGAGAGTTTTGATTGATTTTTGCAAGATAGAAAAGTAGAACAATTTGGAACACTTCGAAATTTTAATGACAACAACTATCTATTTAAATTTAAAATTTTGTTCTATACAAGTACCTTAGTATCCAACTATATTTTATTGTTTCTAATAGCACAATCGAGATATTCCACATGTTAATGACAATTTATAGTTACACAAAATATCTTACAAGCATAAAATGCAAGATTTCTTGTAACTTACAAATTTTCAGTCAAGTTATAAACAATAAATATGAGATGTAGAAAGAAAAATACAATTCTATTCTTCTCAATCAAATTTTGGAGGGAGGTCACTAAAATGGTTGGGGTGAGTCTTTTACTATTAAACGTTAAAACAAGTTTCGAAAACACGAACTAATTTTAGCTCTATTGGGTTAAAATATCGATCTATGTGGTATTAAATGGTGTCCATAAGGTGCCATGTGGACATTATGAACACCATTATGGTGGACATTATGTTCATTTAGCATTTTCCTTTTCTATATTTACTTGGATCAATCATTTAATGTTACCTGATATTGTAACATTTTTTCTTAAATAAGGGCTTTTGTAATGAGTTCAGATGTACCAAAATAAACCTGTTTCTTAAGCTGTCCCTCCACTTGACTTCACTGTAAGTTTAAAGTGAAGCGTCGAAATTCGACAACAAATCTCGACTCATTTGTCATTATGACAAATCAACTGCTATTACAAATCCATTATGACAAGCAAACTGCTATTACAAATCCATTATGCATTGAACTTGCCTTGAATAATAGTTCATTATTTAGTGCATATGCATTAAAAAGTTCTTCCCCAAGAGGCAAATATGCCCAATCACAAACATTTGATCCTCTTATCATTTCTAATTATTCTATAACCTATTGGACTCTACAGTTTTATCTGTTAGCATAACAGACTATCCTCTACTAACTCTTCAGTTGGCTAATTATCTTTCATCCCAAGGAAATATGTGCATCTAAATGATCGTTCATGTGTCGAATTAGAAATTCGATTATAAATATGAAATAAATGAAATAAAATTGAATAACTACAAATCCAAATTTGAGAATAATTCTTCTCTAGATTGATTCAAGTTTTCTACAGTTCTCTTTCCTGTCTAAAAAGATAAGGATACAGAAAAGGCGAATGATGCTGTGTATATTCAGTATAATCATTCGAAAATATTTGTCATCAACAGACAGCAGCTAGAGCAACAAATTACAAAGCAACGGTCAAAATTTCAAAGAGAAGAAATAAAATTTCTCATCCTTGTGAATTTTCATCCTTAGCTTCTTCATTGGCCGCATCGTCAGCTTTCTTACCTGGAAAATAAAATTTGTGAAACACACTTATCAACAAATGAACCACTGCAAAGGTTGGAATGCTATGATTTCAAACTTGCCTTTCTTCTTTTTCCCGCCACCCTTCTTCTTAGTCTTTGTACCTAAAGATAACCAGGCTTTTATCTCGGGGTCATCTACTGTTTTAGTAGGCTGCAACTCCTGTAGAGGATGGGATGTGATGCGGTCCGATCCATTTGGCATTAACAAAACAGTAAATTTGATGTGTGCAACAAGATCACCTGCAATGCAACCGACAAGTCATTGACACGTGGAGCAAGCACATACCATAAACATCCAAAAAAATCACAAGTTCAGCTGATTTACTTGTAAATCTACTTTTATACTCACAAGTTCAAAATAAATATTCACAAGAGATCATGATTCATACTTTTATACTCATAAGTCTAAAAAGAATACTCATTACCAGGTTTCTCATGAAGAACAGGATATGGCTCCAAGAGATCATGATTCATACATTCTACAAGGCCAAGTCGAGCGCGCTTCTCTTCCAAAGCCCTGTTACACATTCATCCTGCTCAATATCGTCGCTAAGGAACGTACTGCCAATAGAAAATCAAATATTTGAAAAAATTGCAAGAAAATAATAGAGCAAGATATACCTAGCAGTAAATGGCATGATTGGAAACTTCTGGTTTATCTCACTATATATGAATCGAGATGCTTTCATCTTTAGGTGGTAACTCTTGTCAACAGCTCTCTTATATATGGTCGTCTGTTTCTCATCCAATAACTTGGGCTGTGCAAGTTAAATAAGCATACCATGTTAAGGCTTATAAAAACCAAATTTAGCCCTGTTTGGTTTGAATAAAAATTAAGTTTTTAGTAGATTTTGATAAAAGTGAAATGTGTGGTTGAAAAGTTGATAAAAGTTGTGTCACATTAAATGTGGTTCAAGATGAATTTGAGGAAAAATGAGGGCCAAACAGGGGCTTATGTTTGCTATAAGAATCAAGTATAATCATTACCTTGCCTTCACCAGTGCTTGTCACTATATCGATAGCATAAACCTCATTCTCCTCAAATTCAGCATCATCAACTCGTGTCTCGGGGGCTGAAACACTCAATACAACCTTGTTTCCATCAATTACAAATTGTTTCATTTGATGACTGAGAACCCCTTCAACAATCTTGCAGTCATAAGCAGCAGCAACTTTCTGAATTGCTTCAGTAACATCTTTGTTCTGCCATTAACAGAAACATAAAAATTGTTAAAAGTTGTCGAAGAAAACAATCTGAGACTTGATAAATAAAAATACACAACAAAAGTGATATCAGATTGCACACCACCAAGATATTTTTAACCAAGCTTGCTTCGCAAATAGTAATTTTCTATTCCCAAATTATCTTGTCTAATAAAAACGTTATGCATATCTAAAGCTGATTAAGATCTAAGCTAAGATAGCGCACCGGACAGACAAGATTGGTCGTTAATATTTTGGCAAAGCAAAATGTCAAGAACTGACAGCATGTAATTCAGTCCTGAATATTAGATATGCAGCCTATACAAATATTGGCAACAGGGAAAAGAGGAAACTCAATTGAGAATTGAAAACCTCGGCAAAGTTGCCTTTCTCCAACCCAAAATGTTCTCACCAGAGATATTATAACTATACAACATGAATCTAAGCAAGAGGCAAGAGGCATAAGCGAAAAACTTCAATCTAATTTAGATTAAGACAAGCACTTTAATATTCAAGTGTGTATGCTCAGGCAAGCATTTCACATTTCCCTATCAGAGTAACTATGACAAAAGCTTCACTTGAAATATTATTCCATAGCTTTTAACTAGTACTCATCATTTAGAAGGGTTGGGACTAGATCAGCTAAGTCAACCGATAAAATAACAATTTCACATCAACCAAGGTCTATGAAAACTATTAGCTTTAATGGACACTATACTGTAGGATTTATTACTATTAAACATAATGTTGGCATACTGGAATTGGCTGGTATTGTAAGAACTCTCCAGCTGAAATATTCAAGCAGGCCAATTGCAATATAGGCAACAGGGAAAAGAGGAGACTCAAAGGATCAATCACCTCGGCAAAGTTGCCTAAGTAGCTCAATAAATTTCATTCTATCTGTATCACTATGTTCTTTACAAGTACACAACTCATCTTATGGCAGTTCATCTTAATAGACTCTTTAGACACTATACTCCAGGATCTATTACTATTAAATTCAATGTTGGCGCACTTGAATTGGCTAGTATTGTAAGAACTTGCCAGCAGAAATAGTCAAGCAGACCAATTGTAATATAGGCAACAGGGAAAAGAGGGGATTCACAAAGAATCAATCACCTCGGCAAAGTTGCCTGTTAGCTCAATAAATTTCATTAAATTATTATCACCAAGTAATTTACAAGTACCCCATGATTCATCCTATTTCAATGCAACTTTAGATACTTAAAATTAGATTCTAAGAAATAGGTGCTTACGTATGAATAGACGTGAGCAGAAGTAAGATGATGTCCTCTATCAGAGTAACTATGACTAAAGCTTCACACGGATGTCAATCCATAGCTTATACAAAACTTTCATCATTTAGAGGAACCTTGAAGGATATACAGCAAATTGAGATGCACATGTCGTGCCTTTTGGTCCATTTACAAGCACTAAAGAAACTATTTCACATAAACCAATAAGATAATAATTTCTTATCAAGAAGGTCACCAAAAATTATTAGCTTCAATCAACTTAACCTAATAATGCTTCAGGCACTATACAGGGCGACTTATTACTACTAACTTCAATGTTGGCACACAGGGATTAGCTGGCATAGTAAGCATTTCACCAGCAGAAATATTCAACCAGGCCAACTGCAATATAGGCAACAGGAAAAGAGGAGACTCGCAAAGAAACAATTGCCTTGGCAAAGCTGCCCATGTAGCTATATAAGTTTTAATTCGATTTTAATCACTATGTTATTCATGTACCCATACTCACCCAATTACAATACAATTTCAGAAACCAACAAATAGATTCTAAGCAATAGGCTCAATGCATATGAATAGACTAGAGTAGAAGAAAGATGATGGTCCCCTATCAGAGTAACTATGACTAAAGCTTCACA
>CAIGRN010047871.1:0-26929 GCA_903798345.1 Fraxinus anomala
AATGGAAATATCAAAATATGGAGATGAAAAATGATGCATAAATGAAAATTTCACAAAGTGTAATGATGACATAATTTGGTTCGAGCCATAATGATCAAATATGGCAAAAAATCAAGCCAATGACGTTAAAGAAGCGCTTTTTGGGAGGTAACCCAAGCTTTTATTTATTTATTTATTTTGTGTTTGAGTTTTCGGATATTTTAATTTATTTTAAATTTATTTGTGACTCATCATCTATACCTCGTTTTCCTTAGGTCTTCAATATATTAGTTGATTTATTAGATATTAGAGTTAAATAACACTCGATCCAATTATTTGATCGTAATGTTTTATTTGATTTTTCAGGACCATGAAGTCGCGGAACATTTAAACCAAAATTGACTAAGGAGCCAACGGGAGCAATAGGAAAATTAACAATTGAATTACAAGTCATATGAGATGAGTCTTTTCTTCACATTCTTTCCCACTCCTGCGAATTTAGGATTAAAGACATTGAGACATTGAGAACAATGTCTAGTTTACATTTGGATGTGGAAAACATGAGTTTTATTTTTTTATGTATTTTTTGTGCTTTTATTACTTTAGTAAAAAAAGAGTAAAAAAATAAAATATAATAAAAATATTTTCTTTTTGTGTGCTTGTGTGAGTTAGTTGGTCTGTCTGACAATGACAAATTATTGAATTATTAATTAATCTATGAATGATGAATAAGTTGCATATTTAGATTAACTTTTACTTTTTCATGTGAAATTTGATATATATTGAGCATATGAATTAAATTAAGTATTGTGTAGGAATGTGTTGATTTTATAATTGAAAATGTTGAAATAGTGGACCATAGATGTTAAATCCAAAACCACTAAATTATATATTATTGGACCAAATTTAGAATATTTTGGGGGTTGTTACTGTTGTAGGAAGATGTTAAGATAAATATGGATTCCATATGTGAAATTAAAAATCTTATGTAGATTGTCTAAAGTCAATATGATGTAATTTGGTGAAAATCTCAAGTTAGAGGTTGTTTTACTTGAATTTGTGTTAAGTGAGGGACATTGCACTAATCAAGGCAAAAAAATATATTTTATTAGAAAATTTCTGTGCGTAGCCTTTATGACTCGAGCAATTAAGCTTGCAAGATTTTATAAAACTTGATGCCCTATGGTCATCCGACTTGGGAGTCATCGGTCAAAAACTTGTTATATGAGTTATTTAGAAAACTTGTGGGGGAGAATGCTTCAACTAACGAAAAAAATTATTTTAAAAAAAAAATCGAAAAACAGGTGCATGAAATAGAAGACACACCAAATACCTTGGTTAAGTTTCAAACACTTGTTTTAGAAATTTTGACTTTTGATAAGAGATTGTTAGCCAGTTAAGTCCTAGAGATTGAAGTAATCAAACTTAATGGGGAATCTTAATTTATTGAAATGTTGAATTGCGATTAGTGAAATTTTGCCAAACTAGAGACATAAGGATAGTAAAAAAAATTCAACCTTAGTTCACATATTGGAAAATAGTGAAAAGAATAAGTTTGGGGGTGTGTGAATCTTACGAGTGATGAAAGAACATATTTAACCATTGAGGGTCAGGAATTGAAATAAGTTATGAATTCATAATGTTATGTTTAATTCTTCATACACACACGTCGATTTTACATTGAAAAACTGGATTTTAATTTTTGTATTGTGACTTTAAAGTTGTGCATAGATTTGTTATTATAATTTTAATTTTCAGATAAAAAGTCAGGTTAACTAGCTAAATCTTGTTGCTTTACTTGGTTGACTGGCCACCAATTAGATAATTAGTATTGATTGTTTGTATGTTTGTTAGATTTTAGTTTTGTTTGAGGATAAACAAAGATTCAAGTTTGGGAGTATGATAAGTGTAGTTTTTACACTTATTCGAGACCCTAAATCATGATATTTTATTGTTTGTTGGATAAAATTTTACCTAATTTATGTTATATTGTATTTTGTAGATCAAATTTTATATTTAATGAAGAATTGAAGAAAAATGTAAAAGGTGACGAAAATGGCAAAAATTCAAAGAGAAAACCGTGGAGAGAATTAAAAATTAAAAGGGTAATTAATCTAATTGGACTTTTTCACTTGGACTTGAAATGAGAATAAACGGTTACTTGGGCTGGACTTCTCTTTCCACAAGTTGGGGCTCGAAAAGGGAATTATATGTATCACTACACATTCACGCATGGGGAGAGGAAGAAAAAAGACTGTGGTTTATATATATATATATATATATATTCACAAAAGGTGGCAGAGACAGAAGAAAATCAAAGGAAAAGGACGGCAGCTGTAGCTGACGAAGAAGGAAAAAAAAAAAAAAGTCAAACATCAGAAATTTTCACGTTTCGTCAATTTTTGATGATATCTTTCCACTTGTGCGCGTTTTTATTTTTACAATATGAATAACTAACTTTTATATTAGGGAAAACAATGCAGTCGACTTGTGATCCTTTATTTTTTTATTCAAGATTTCTGTGATTTATTTATTTATATGTTGGTTTTATTATGAGTTTAATGCATTAAATTACCTGATCAATAATGTGATGATTATATAAGTTTCTTACGAATCGAGATGTGAATTTGAAATTTAGATCATATAATAAAATTCGGTAAATTAATATAACGTGTAGAGATACATATACTAATTATTGCTATCATAATATGAATTCTTAAAACTAGTGTTTCGTTTAACTAAAATTGATTCGCATAGATATATGTAATTTAATTAGTAAAATAGGCTCAATGAGAATTCGAAAGGGGTAAATTGAATACAATAGAAGAATTCGATCGAACACTATATTAGGTTATAAATCTTGAATTAAAAATAAATGTGATCAATAAATAAAATTGTTATGCCCTAATATTCATTACATATTTGAATCTTCAATTATCCATTGTGTACAATCTTTTATATTTTCAATTAATTAAAATTAGTTTAGAAAAATAATTACAACCATTATAATTATTTACTTGCTTTTGTCAAATATGAGTTAGAAAAATTAGATTAAGTCTTAAAGTATAGTCTTCGTGGGAACGATATCTGAACTCAATAGTCCACTATACTGCTTGTTACGATATCGCACACTTGCGATATAAAAAATGCAACAAATATAATTCAAAAAATTCTTCAAAGCCGGAGTTCAAAGCAACAACATCGAATTTGCAAAATGAATAAAAATAATCAACAATAATTTACACCTCATATATAGAATATTTGATAACATGCATACACATATTAACATGGTTTATTTTAATGTTAAATATAGTATCAGTAATAAAAATAATAATTTAAAGAAAGCCAACCTCAATTTATGTTAAAAATAGACTAGAAATTAGGAGTGGGCAAAACCCGATCGAACTCCCAAAAACCGCCTAAACTGAACTAACTTGACCGGTTTGAGTTGATTTTTTTGTTGTTTTTATACATGTTTGATGGGTTGGCTATGTAGGCGGGTCGGTTTATGGGTTAACCCATGAAAATTGAATAAACCCATCCAACCCGGCCCACCTATTTTTTTTAAAAAATAGAAAAGAAATAAAATGCCTAAAAAAGTAAAAGGAACTTAAAAAGTACGAGTGAATAGTCTAACTGTAATTACCTTAGTACATTTCAGAGAAGGAGCTCACTATCCTTCCAACAAGAAATGTAATATAAGTTTTTCATGTTAAGTTAAAAGCACTTTGTTCTTTGTAGACTCGGTTAATGAGGATTGAATAAGATAATAGGTAATTTTATTTATTTACTTACTATTTAATCTTGTCTATTTGAATTTAGTATAATAGAAAATTGAATAACTTTAATCTTTGTTGATAAGTTGTCCCATACTAATACTTGATTGGGTTGGGTTGAGTTTCAACCTTTACACGGGTTGGGTTTGGTTAAATTTTGATCACACCGATCATGTTGGGTTGAGTTTTTGTTGAGGCAAAAATCGACCAAACCCAATCCATGCCGCCCTATTAGAAACCACACTTTTATCTCCATTACCTTATTTAATTACCAAATTAGTGTCTATTTATCAAGGAAAATACTTATTGTACATCACTTTTTACATAATTTTTTTAGTAATGCTATTCATAGTGAAAACTTTCAATAGTCGTTCTATGTGATATACATGTGACAGTTTGTTATTTGATGCACATATAGTCTTCATTACGAAGAGTATTATTATAATCTTTTTACAAATTGATGAGATGTCAAAAAGAAAGTCGGGAAGTTTTTTTTATTGATTGATGAGATTTTGATCCAATCAAATCTCGTCATATCAATTGTTAAATAACAAATCTGTAAGTTATGATGTACATTAGCACAACTGATTTATCAATCCAATCATAATATAACTTGGAAAAATGAATGCTTCCTACAACAATCCATGCTCGTTTTATGTAGAAAAATGAAATGAAACAATGCATGAAATCATAAACATAAAATAAAATAAAATAAGCGCATATATAATTTTACTTCAAACTAAAATGGATGGATAGCAAAAGAAACCCTCTAAAAACGTTTCCAATTACGATATACCCATATTTATTGGAAATCGCAGAAAGCCTTCTATTTGAAACATTTTGTACGAAATACCTCCCTACCGTCAGATTTTTCGTTAAGAATAGTAAAAATTTCAAAATTAAAAAGTAATAATTGCATTTTTAGTATCTAAACTTTTTATTCTTTTACAAATTGCACTTAAATTTTTTTATGTACCACCCACAATTCCAAACATTTGAAACTTTATTTGGAATGAGAAGAAGAAATAAAACTTTAGGTCACTGGATCCCACCACCAATAGCCTCATCTCAATATCCTCTACAGCCTCCAACCAATCGTCAGCCATGAAACAATAAGAATCAGTAGAAATCGCAGCCCAAAAACCCAATGTCGCACACCCCTCTTCTACAAGAAAACCCATCTCCGACGATGCCCACGGTCGTGCACCACCACCTATTGATAGACCTCATTAAGACGGTTAGGATTATGACCTAACATCAACTAATGATGATCAGACAAATCCGGCAGTCGCGAATTCAAATTTGCCTGTTTCAATTCGTGTTTCACGCGACATTGAATCAACAAATTGGCATCAGTCGAGTGTTAATGAGGTCCTTTCAACCATGGGCAACATTCCAATTTCATCAATTGCTCCAGAAATCGTCCCAATTTCATATTCAAAGTTTGCTCTCCTTCTTGCACGAATGAACGACAGCTCCCCCATTTCAATTAGCCAATCTACTGTGCTCCAATCCATCAATTCAATCATGGGCAATTCAATTGATTACATACAAAATTGGGTCATGATCCAATTGCTCCAATTGATCCATTGAGAGATGAGTAGAAATGGGGGAAGAATTTTGTAGGTTTTTTGTTTAGTTTGGTGGTGGGATGTGGTGGTGGGGGTGAGAGTGAGAGTGGGGTGGAAGATAAGTTTTAAAGGTTTGAGAATATGGGCGATACAAGTAAAAGATTTTGGTGCAATTTGTAAAAAGAATAGAAAAGTTTAGGATCACAATTATAATTATTCATTTTAAATTTTTGCAAATTTTACTATTTTTAACGGTAAAATTAACGGAATTGGACGGTATGGGTATTTTGCACAAAATGTTTCAAATATGAGAGTTTTCTACGACTTCCAATAAGTATGGAGTATATCGCAATTAAAAAAGTATATAGGGGGATTTTTTGTTATTATTCCAAACTAAAATAAAATGCATATTATAATAAATTTGTTAGCCATGTCAACTGTTCAACACATCGGATAGATTTCATAGCAGAACAAGATTAGGCACAAGGACCCTAAATTATTAAATGACATTAGTTGACATCATAGATATGTGCAAAAGTCACTAAACATTCGCCTTTACAACATAAGATATTCATATTTCCAATAAAGGATATATATATATATACACACACACACACACAGGCTGACCCGGGGGGTCCTGGGGGGGGGGCACGTGCCCCCAAACTTTTGAGATTTTTTTTTTTTTTTGTAAAATCATGTTTGGTATCGATTGAAATCTAAATTTTAATTTAAATCAAAGTTAACAATTAATTTTATTAACATATTTCATAAAATCCATAATCGTTTAACTTTTATCACAATTTACTAACAATTTGATTTTAATCTCCACCAAATAGGGGCAAAATCACAATAAATTTGAATTTCGATAGCATGCTAATTTTAAAAAAATTTCGACGATCGTACGCTATTCGAATATACAAATTTCTTATGTCATCTTAAAACTTATTTCAAGAACTATATTATGGGTATATCGAATAGTCAAAACAGATATCGAAAATAGTTTAAAATACGTTAAACATGAATCTTAAAAAAAGTCGTCTAATTCACATTAAAAAAAATCAATTATTTCATTAATATTTATTATTTTTGCGATACAATTTTTTCAATATAATTTTCATCAAAAATAATTCTTTAAAATATACCTCTGTATTTTTTTAAAGTTTTAAAATGTAGGCTTTTTTTAGTATAGGGTGCATTTAAAAGCCTACGAAAATTACATGGAGCATGATTTTCCTGGACGTAAATTTTCAATTGTAAAATTTCTCCAAATTTCTTTGAAAGTTCGATTGTGCCCTCTTAACTTTAAACTTCTGCATATATATATACACACATACATACACACACATCAAAATATGCCATTAAAGATCATATAAGCTATTTTAACTTACAAAAAATTCATAATACAATTGAATCAGTAAATAACATATTTAAATATGAAATATTGCAAATAATTCAACCTTAAAGCTCTTATACCAATAAAAAAAAATTAGCATGCTTTAACATAAATTTCAATTCAAGATTCTTACTTGAAAAAAGATTAATTTCCAAGATTCTCCTATTTGAATTATTTTATTTTTCTATGTCTCAAATTCTACATTTTGTTACATTCCTGTAATCTCAATAGAAAGTTAGTATTATCCACAATCTGAGTGTCATGTTTTGTGAGTTTTCATGTCAAAAATATGATTCTAGACACTTTTCAATTCGGGATACGAATTTCTACCATTTATGCTATCTTTTATATCTTCTTGTCGAAGACCAGTTTATGGAAGCTATGAGAAGAAATTAGGGTTAAGGGAACTTGTGAGTTCGAATTCCAACTTCAAATCATTTCCTGCAACCCACTTTAATGTATTGAGAGTTGGATCACCTCACGTGGACGATCTAAGACTCTTATTTTCCAAACATTAACTTTTAATTTCAACTTGTTTAAATTCATAATATAAAGTCTCCCTTTTTTTAAAAAAAAAGCCAAACTTATGGTTGAAACTTTCTTTTTCTTAGTGAATTTTCATAATTGGAGGGACAATACAATTTTTTTTAAAAAAAATTCTTTTTCTATTGATGCATCAAAAACTTCCAATTTTTTTTTTTTTTTCCCTTTTTAAGACATCTAACAAAGACAAATTTGTTCATAAAGGGTCGTGATAATGACAACAACAAACCCAATTTTGATTCATAAATAAAATTAGTTTATTCTAAAAGAAACTTCCATGCTTAAAAACATCAAAACGACCGCTCCAACTAAATAGCAATTAAGACTTCTCCAATACATTAGCCACATCTTGCTTGACGTTAGAGTCGACTCTACTTGGTTTATTAAGAACCACTAGAATGTCCATTTGAAAACATCAAGTCCAATCAAGTTGTTTAATTTGTTTTTTTCTTGATGGAGCAGTTAGCTTTTTCTTTTCTTATTATTAAATCATAGGTACATAAACTAATTTTACACAATAATATTTAATACAAAAACCGGATTGAGCCTCAGTTACAATTTTCAATAAAATTTGAGGTTGGTTTGGTAAAATCCTTTTTTCCAATATTTCATTTGAATAATTATCACATCTATGAAAAAATCGATGAAAATAAACTCTTTACCGCGTCACGCTACGTTAATCTAAATCAAAGGTTTAGGATTCTTTTTAACATTATTAAATAAGGCAAGAAGCCAATTAAAAGATGGTCCATTTATGAATTATGCTTTTCACAATGTGTCTCAATCAAATTCCCATATTATAATAAATTGTATTATGAACAAATGCATTAAAATATGAAAAACAATTTTGTGGCCCACCAAAATTAGAAGGGCTAAGTGGAAGAAGTAGCGAAAGTAAGATTTGAGATTCCATTATATGATTCTTTGTGTTCCGCATTATATGCTTTCTTATCAATATATATATACCTTTCAAATCAAGCCCATATGGGCCATATACAAGTTGAAAATTAGAAGATATAAGGCTAAGATTAATCATAAAGAAGTAGAATATCTACTTATTTCTAACAATCTAGTAATGTTGAACCTCAATTGAATTTGAGAAATTTGGGTGTTATTGGAAATTAGGTTTAGGTTAAAATAAAAATGTTTATGGAATAATTTATTTTTTGTTAAATGTGATATTTTAACGTTTAAGTCAATCACGAATGAGGTTCAAGAAAAAAAAAAAAAAAAAACTAAATCGTTGGACATCATAAACGAGGTTACATAACATCGAGATATTTTTGCAAACGAAGATCCTCATTGCTCAAGATTTAGACCATTTATATATGTATAGTAAGCTATACTGAATTGATTCACACTCGAGTTCATGATAAGCCTCTTTTAAACGTAGCACAATAGGAAAATAGTTTCTTAGTGTAAAATGACCTACAAGTCCAAGCTATGTTAGGCAGATATCAAATATTCTTAAATAAAATTTAAAAAAAATGCTTACATATAAAGATCTCACTATCAAGAATTGATTATCACTATGTTCAAGAAAGGTGTGTGAATATTGCAAACAGTCAATGCAAAGCCGCCTCAATCTTTATACAAGCGAGGTAGTCGTGCATGGCCGGCCCCACATTTAGACAAAGCTTCTAAAGTTTAGGAAAATTTTATTCTAAATAGTTTTAACAACACAATCCCCGAGTTGGATTTTGTCTTGGTGATAAATTCTTCAATAAATAAAGTAATAAAATTTTGATATTAAATACTAATGACAAAAATTCCTTTGGGAAATAAAACAATAGTTACAAATAAATAAACAAAGATCTAAAGTTATATACGGAATTCAATAAATATAAAACACAAAAAATTTAAAAATAAAAAATAACATTGTTGATAAGTGCTTCTCCATCGACGAAGAGCAACCAAAGCACTGTCAACGGTCGCCAACAATATCATTGATGATATTATCTTTGATAATCATTGTCGGGGGTGCATTGGTGATTATTGACAATATTCCCGTCTAAATCATCTACATATATTTATTTCCGTTAAAAAAGAGACTGTAATATTGTCGACGACTACAAATGAAAATTTCATCGATTTCATTTGCTCCATTAAAATTTTTGTTTTCATTATTCTTGAAAGACTCATCCAAACTTTTTGTTTCATGTCCTCAAAGATTTTGCCTAACACGCTAAATTGTTTAAGCTGCTTTTGCGTCAATCCACTGTACTTACCTATGTGTACATATATACTTATCGTGGTTGGTCAAATAAAAAAGTAACGAGAATGAATCTTGATTAGCCTAGCAACAAAATTTATTATTCTTCTAGCAAATATTACTTGGATTATTCTAACCTTTAATATCTCATTATTGAAAATGAAATGTTAGTGAATTGTGATACTGAATGACAAGAACTTGGCATGTGAAACCCAATTAACTGAATAGTAACTTCAAACTACTCAATGTTCAGCCTATTCAGTGGCGGACCCATTAAGGGCCACTTGGCCTTTAATTTTTGGCATTTACGCAGTAGTCTTTATAGTTTTTTAGTCCATAATTTTAAGTTTTTAACCCATAATTTTTTACATAATTCTGTCTCGCCTCCACTGAATCACATTCCTGGGTCCGCCCCTAAGCCTATCCAGATTTCAAATTCCTTTCAAAATAAGAAAAGTTCTATTTGTCCAAGAAATTTCTCTATATTTTTCCAAAAAATTAGATCTCAGAAGTTTAAAAGAGAATCTCGTGTGTTACAACTAAAAGAATACAACTAGCAATTATGTGTACGATGCATTCATTATATGTCGCACAAAATACACGTGCACGTACTCGCTTGACATGTACAAAATGATATATCTAACAACTTAGAATCTATCAAAGACAAAACCTTTTTTTCCAAAAAAGAACAAGCATGCCTCCAATGTTGAAATTATTTTTGTGGATTAGCATTTAAATTATCAAATGATTTCAAATGATTTATAAAAAATACTTTTATAGCAGTTAACCCCATTCAATGCAGATAAAAATTAAATTTTTAATAGATTTTGATAAAGTTGTGTGGTTGAAAATTTGATAACAGTTGTGAATTCTATAAAATGTGCAATGGGAAATTAGTTAAAGGAAAAATGAGTTTTAGAAAATGTAGGGCCGAACTAGGAATCAATGTATGTTGGCCATAATGAGATGTTTTGCATTTCATTTAAACCCTATTCCTAACCCCTTAAAAAATTGTAAAGAGGAAGGGAAAAGAGAAGTCATAAACCTCTACAGGTAATTATGGGTCGAACCATTGGTGCCTAGGATGGCCCACGTAGCCAGGCATGCTTTCAGGTCACCTAAGTCCACATTTCATCAACTTATATTAAAATTAAAAATTTAAAAAAAAATTACTTCTAACAAAATCAAACAGGGGCTTAGAGTCGATTTTCAGACGAGATTTGTCTATGCAAATGCTGCACGATTCAACCGGTTTACACCTCTGATTCAAGCATTACATAATAAAAAGATTTGAACAACAAATAAAATATCAAGTAACCATTGTTGTTCATTGCACTATGACATCTTTTGCTATGCAATTAACACACTTCATCAGCAAAACTAGGCAAATCGCCATCATGTCCTCCTGCCGCATTTCCTCCCTGCCTCCCATCAGCCTCAATGTTCGGTGGCTGCTCCTCCAATGACTGCCGGCACGTCGGGCACGTAGAATGCGAAGCCAACCAAATATCTATACATTTCACATGGAAACAATGGTGACAATATGGAAGAACTCTAACCTTTTCACCATCCATAAATTCACCAAGACATATTGGACAATCTGTAAAAGCTGCAGCATTATCATGTCCTGATCCAAACTCAGCTACCGGAATCTGTCGCAGAGTCCTCTTCTTTAGGCCCTTTCCGGCCACTCCCTGGGGCGTTGTTTGGTCGATTGCATCCAACGAGAACCTATTAGCACATCGCAGTATACATCTCACTATCGAATTTATCCCAAGTGCACATATTAGTGCACATAACAAGGCTGCCAAGATTATGACCATGTTCGTGTCGAAATTAGCCTCACCGCTTTTACCATTACGCATTCTTGTGCTGGTATCTGAATCTAGCTGTTTGTCGAGAAGGGAACGATGCGTGTGATGATATAAACTCATCAGATTTGAATTGGTTCAATGATCAAAAGTACCAAACAAGAATGGTCTTCTTTTTAGAAAAACCAGCAGCTTTTGAAACTGTTCAACCAATTAAGTATGATGAATTATGGATAAAGGCTGCAGTTTTCTCTGCTCCAACAAAATTCAACAGCAAATCGGACCACAAAGGAAATGGAAAGAAGAGAATTCATCTCTCTCATATAATCACCAATCTTTATCTTATACTCCACTTTTTCAAGAATTTATACACTCTTGGAACGTTTCGGTAAGGTGGATTAGACAAAAAAGAAAAATAGTCAAAATTTTGTTAATCGTACAATCTAATACTGTATACCAAACACGCTCTCTGTGACAAGGCAGGGAAAAGGGAGTTTCTTGGTTTTCAGTGCATGATTACCAGAAGTCTAACCAGCATCTAAGACAAAAGCCTTTCAAGAACACAACTTTGATCCCTCCAAAAAATCAAATGAATCCTTTACCGTCCTTTCGTCTTAGTGTCTTGCTTAGCTATCCGTAGACACGTGCTTGGCACCGTTTTAAACTTCCCCTTTTGAACTATAATCCAAAGGGCTGTTTCTGAACTATTTTCTTGCTTCAAGAGACACAGAATTGAATTCTTGGTGCAAAAATAGAAGACGGTTTTGTACTAATATGAAGATGTTTTTAAGTGGCAACGGACAGACTAGTGAATATAAAGGGGAAGATACCTAATGAAAGCAAGTTTGATGTGCTTTTGATCTGTAGGGATTTTCATTTTTTTTTTTTAAAAGGACATAACTTTATAAACAAGTAGAGGACTGGAAGATGATGCTTGAGAATTTTGATTTATGGTATCTGATCCCACATAATCACAATTAGCTTGAAAAAAAAAATGCCCATTCTCAGCACCAAATCCTTGTTCCACTCTTGCACTCCACCTTTGAATTGATTAATAATGATATTCATAGTCATGACGGCAGTAGTTATCGCATATTATGTGGTATAATCTATATAATTAACAAAAAGATTATAAAAAATGTTCATATTTTGTAATTACTAAAATTATGCTACGATAGATGACTTCTGTAATTATTGAATATGAATAACAACACTCTTGAATTGATAGGTGAAGTGATTCCTTAGGGCTAGAATATTTGATTAGGCCCTTAATTAGTGACAAGTTGGATCATAGAATTCGCAAAGTTTAAAAGAATTCACATATTAATGTAATGATTCACATATTAATGTAATGAAATATATTCAATACAATACGTCTTATCTTCTTTTTTCATTTTTTTTTTACATGAAATTGAAAAACTATAATCAATTTTTTCAACTATTTAAATCCACGAACAAGAATCTAAAAAGCAACTTACTATTGAAATATCTATACTCAAAGAACCTTTACTTTTCACGTTAAAATTTAAGATAGCCTCACTAATCATGCTATAAACTCTCTTCTTATCAAGAGCAACTCGAGTCGAATTCAAACTATAATACATGGTTTCTCATCACACTTGAAAAATAAACAAATAAATATAGAAGGTCAAAATTTGCACGAAGCCTATAAACCCTACTAAGGTGCATATGGTCAAGTAGTTGGTAATTAACCCATGGCTTAGGGAACCAATAATTTTGTGGACCTTGATTTCATATAGACGTGACACGAGTAACTTGTGGGCATGATTTTTGATCAAGATCATGTCAAATCTTCACCTACTTTGCCAACATTAATAATTTCAGGGTTGTTATGAGGTGAAAGGAATGGGCAACGCTTGAGGACAATAAAAGTTGTAGTCTTACTTAACTCATGATACTTAAGACTTTGATATGGAGAGGTGTAACCCACCGTGCTAGGAGGAAGTGCGGCGGAGCCGACAGATTAGAATGTGTTCTAGAATACTTTGTGCTTCGGCCTATCGATCGACTTTAAACTTGTTTAATTTGTTTTTATTTGATTATTGTTAAGATGTATACTTAGTCGACCCACAATTTTAAGGGTTTCATGCAGAAATGAGATGAGTATTGAACCAAATCACTACAACAAAGAAAATCAATTTTCATATCTGTTATTTGAATTCGTGAACCCTTATTCCTCGATTTATATCCAAACATAGACAAATACCATTAAATTATCATTTCTTGTCATATCTTTATAGTAAGTTAAAAGGGGAAAAAAAATTCAATTCTATGGTTCAATATCTCAAGGCCACTTATATTTTGCCTATAACTATTATCGGATTGATCATATGCTTTCAACCCCTTTCATTTCTTTGGTTATCTAAAGGTCAAATCAAGATCTAGCTCCGAATTTTGATAAGATAATGTGTTTTAGATAGATTCTTTCCTTTTTATTCTATCAAGTGTAAATTAACTTGTTATTATGCACAACTCGTCGTATCACTAACCCTTTAAATCACTTAATTATAAATGATGTTCAAACCCCAGATAGAATAAGGAATCGACTTAGCTCCTGTTCGACCACCATTTCTTAAAATTCATTTTTCTCAAACTCATTTTCAATCACGCTCCATAAGACCCATATTTTTTATTAACTTTTCGACCACATCAATTTTATCAAAATTTGATAAAAATCTATTTTTTTAATCAAAACTAAACAAGGGCTTAAACTTGCTTAAGTGGGACCGAGTTTGTAAGCGTTATTGCATAGGTGTAGACTTCTTTGATCCACCATTTTAAAGGCCCGTGTAAAGATTTGGTGAAGAACGTCAACTCTTGAAACAAACAATAATAATTTAACATTGTGACACTTGCGAATTACTCGTTTCTACTCGAGCTCCATCGTGGACTATTTTCAACCCATCAAAAAAAAAAACCGAAAGGTTCTAGTGGAACAAAACAAACGATGTCTAGCCAAGAGTACATTTATTCTTATATGAATAAGATATAGTGTGGAAGTAACATGTTATTAACAGAACCTTCTTCAAAATGGTTTAAAGGGTATGTTACATAACAGATATATTGTTCTACTTCTAGTTGTGGTGGCCCTCCCAGACCGTCGGGATTTCACGAAAGAATCGAAATTTAAATCTCACCCCCAAATTGCTCCATCTATCTTCATGAAGAGAGGTTGGTTTTAAACCTCAATTCAAACAGGGGGAGTACGCCATACTAATGAGTCAATGGATCAAAGCTTGATATCTAGCGAAGTCGCTTCAGAATCGAAATAAGAATGATCGAAAATGAAAACACAAATCAAAGCCATGATCGTATCTCCATGTATTATTCATCCTGATACCTCCAACGAAAAATATCTAATGAATCCCAAATTGTTGGGTTAGTGTAAGCTTATCCATGAGATTATGCATTAAGCCAAGAGCTTTTCAACGAGTGCGTTCTGGGAACCAAATTGCTTTACTCAAACCAATGATCGCTACCTATCCATTTTAGGAAAAACCTGATTTCCTTTCTGTTGGGCGCTTACATCAATCAGTCGATACTAAGCCAAGAGCTTTTCAAGGAGTGCATTCTGGGAATCAAGTTGCTTCAGTCAGACCAATGACCGTCGCCTATCCATTTTAGGAAAAACCTGGTTCCAAACTCGCCCATATTCGTCCTTTTTTCGTTTATGTCACAATTGAACCATAAAAGACTCAACTTCCCTAGAAGCTTCAAAAGGAGTGAATTGTTCTCATCTTTCCCCAATGATGTTTGGTATTAAGAAAAGATTCAAACCTATGGTTCAATATCTCGAGGCCACTTACAGTTTTCTAATAAGAATCAATCCATTTTCATTTCTTTGGCTATATAAGGGTTAAATCAAGAGCTAGCTCCCAATTTATTAGATTCTTGCATTATTTATTTATTTATTATTCTTGTTAGGATTTGAAGTTGTTGACAATTTTTTGACAAAACTATTATTGTAAAAGATTTTTTAGAAGTCAAAGGGTCGAGTAGTAAGTTAGAAGTCCTAAGGTTCGAGTATGGAACAAAGAAGTAAACGTCGCTACAATTTCGCTAGCCTATCGCTCAGCTGTCGTTCGAGTTGTAAAAATAGAAGTTGTTATGCCTGCCTGTTGCCTGGACTTCGCTCGAGTGAGACACTGTTGCTCGTCTGTCGTTGAGCTCTTGCTCGAGTGATAGTGTTTACTACATATATGGACGCTACTCATACGAAAATTACAAGTTGAACATTCAGAGAAACATTGTTTTTCATCCTACATATCATTCCATATCATTATCAGAATTCAACCATCATTTTACTTTGATCATGGCTTTAAAAAACATCATCTTCACTTAAATCAAACACCAAAACACATACTTGCACAACATTTGTCAAAGTTCTGTAGATCAAGAAAGGTGATCGGAGTTTCTGATCGTTGGAGAACAAGGTGTTCTAGTTAATCTACGGAAGATAGACGAATTCAGAAGGTCGGGAGTTGCTGCATGAGCACGCAATCTAGGAGGACTTTGGTGAATACAGTCATGAGGTTAGAAAGTACTAAAGTTAGTCGAATCTGAAAATACTATAAGTTAATTCGTTTATAGTGGATTGTTACTAGCTTGGGCCCAGAGTTTTTACCCAATTACGGGTTTTCTCAGTTATCAATTTTCTATTGTTATTTATTTTTCAGTAATTTATTGATTGCGGTAATTCAATATAGGATAGTTGTTCATGTTAATTCATATAGCTTAATTAATAACTGCAATTATTAATTGGTAAATTTAAATTTCGCATAAACATCTATTCATCCTCCTCTAGGTGTTAATTGGGTTGAATCTCATTATTTCAATTGGTATCAAAGGCTCATTTCGATTCCTGGCCCATATTTAATCTAGACGAGTCAGTCTCTTTCCATGCCTCCGTTTTTGCATATTGGAAGGTTAGAATGAGAGCATTCCTTAGATCTCTAGATTTACGAATTTGAGTTAGTGTGAAAAATGGTTGGGTCCCCTTCCTCTATTGTTTCAGAGTAGTTACTCCTATTGATATTTCCCTTTGGACCAATGATGAACTAGCTGAGTGCAACTGAAATAGTAAAGGGCTTCATGCCCTGTTTATGGTTATGTCTGCTGAAGAGTTTAGGAGAGTGTCGATATGGAAAATCGCAAAAGAAGTTTGGAATATTTTAGAGACCACATACGAGGGAACCAAAACTGTTAAAAACTCTAAGCTGTAGATGTTGACCTCTAGATTTGAAGAAATTAAAATGAAGGACGATGAATCATTCGATAAATTCTATGTGAAGTTGAATGATATAGTGAACTCTAGTTTCAGTTTAGGTGAAAAAATCACTGAGTCCAAAATAGTTCGAAATGTTCTTAGATCATTGCCTGAGATATTTAAACCTAAGATTACTGCTATTGAAGAGAGTAAGGACTTAGATATCATTAAGATAGATGAACTTATGGGATCTCTACAAATCTATGAACTCACCATATTTCAACCGAAGAAGAGTAAATCTATAGCCTTGAATACTGTTAGGGAAGATAAGTGTGAATCTACTGACACTGAAACACTTCGGGGTGATGAGATAGCTTATTTTGTAAAGAAATTCCAAAAGGTTTTTAGAAATAGAAGAAAACCTCAAAAGAGGAAAAAGGATGTCCATAGTAAATTTATGAAAGACAGGCGTGATAAGGTTAATGCTAGGAGCTCTAGTAATAAATCTGTGTCTATTAGGTGTTATGAGTGTCGGGGTTTCGATCACTATATAAATGAATGTCCTAACTATAAGAAGAACTTAAATAAAGAAAAGGGTAAGGTTTTGGCAGTATAGCTAACTGATGATGAATCCAACTCAAGTGTTCAGAGTGATATTTCTAGCAGTGAGGATGAAAGGAACTTTATGGCATTCATGTCTGTAGTTAAGAATGAATCTGACAATGATAGTGAGAAGGTGGAGAGTAATGAACATAGCGAGAATTCGCAAGAAGACTCTGAGGATGAGACAGACATTCACGAGGCATACCAAAAATTATTTGATGAGAGTCATACAGATAAAGAAGGTCAAAAAAGCTGTGTTGAACAATGTTAATGAACTTGAGATTGAGAGAGAGAAGCTCATAGCTGACCTTCAGGATTCTACCAAAAATCTAAATGATTTGAGACTTGTTAATCAGAACCTAGAAGCTAAGGTTAAAACCTTAACAAGCGACCTAGAAAAATTCGAGACTCACCTTCATTCATTTTTAAATGGTTCCCAGAAGCTTGATAATTTGTTAGGGATAAATAAACCAGCTGGAAATAGGCAAGGTCTAGGATATGTTCAAACAAATAACAACACCGATAGTACATCCAAGACTACGTTTGTCTCTACCACCAATAAACTTATGAATGTTGCGAATCCTGAACCCAAGGACAAGGGTATCTTAGGATCTAGGTCAACTAGACAATGTAGGACTAATTGACCTATACAGCAACATCAACCATCACGTAGTTTTGAACCTAGGTTTATTCCCACTTGTCACAATTGTGGTGTACTGGGACACACAAGACCTATACGTCTTAAACTTGTTAATAGAAATAGAAGTCAGGATATCTCGATCAAGGTTAACTTTCTCGCCAATCAGGTTTGCCACTTAACTGAGATGTTGACACAATTGACTAGGATTACATCTACTTCTAAAAAGGTTTGGGTTAAGAAAAGTGATCTTCCTAGGTGGCAAGTTTGACTTTAGGAGTGATGAGAAAATCTTTCTAGGATACTCTAGGAATAGTCGAGTCTATCGTATATACAATTCTCGTACATGTGTTGTGATGGAGTCTATCAATGTCGTGGTAGATGATGCTTGTAGTGAGGGAAAGATTGGGAAGCGTTAGATCACTCGAGTGTAGCTCCCGTCACGATAACTGAACCTAAAGAAACTTAAATTCCCAATCCTTCATACGCTTCTAAAGGCCTAGATACTTCCACTAAGGGGTCCTCACCTGATGACAAATCTAAACCTCCCAAGGAACCTTCGTCTAGAATTAAGTCTAACCATCCAAGTGTTAATATTATTGGGGATTGAGATGAATGGATGAGATTTCACAGAGGGTTTTAAACAACCTGACATTGCTAGTTATGTGTCTCAGATTGAGCCAAAGAAAATTGAAGATGTCCTTAGTGAGGAATGTTGGGTAAATGCGATGCATGAGAAGCAAAATTAGTTCATGACACACAATGTATGATTTTTAGTTCCTAGGCCTAATGATTGTAATGTTATAAGAATAAGACTTATGATCAAGGTACCATAACTAGGAAGTTTATGTCAAACAACCTAAATGATTCATTGATCTTAAATTTTCACATTATGTCTATAAATCGAATAAAGCTTTATATGGTCTTGAATAAGCTCCTAGAGTTTGGTATGATAGACTAACTACCTATCTCGTGGAACATGATTTTTCAAGAGATGGTGCGGATAGAACTTTATTCATTAGACACATTGAGGAAACCATCACCATAGCACAGATTTATATTGATGACATCATTTTTAGTTCTCATATTGATTCTTTTGCTCATGAATTCGCTGAATGCATGAAACAAAAATTTGAGATGAGCATGGTTGGAGAATTAAGTTACTTTCTTGGTTTTCAAGTAAAGTAAACTGATGATGGGTTGTTCATATCTTAATCAAAGTACGCAAAAGATCTTGTCGAGCCTTTTAGACTAGATAGCAAGAAATACACTAGAACCCCCATGAGCACAAGTGTCAAGCTAGGTCATGATCCTACAGGTAAGAATGTTGATCAGACACGATACATGAGTATGATAGGTAGTTTACTTTATCTTATTGTCAATAGACTTGACATAGCCTTTAGTGATGAGGTGTGTGCACGATTTCAGGTTGATCCTAAGGAATCCCACCTGAGCTCTGTGAGACGTATCCTTAGATATGTCAATGGAATCGTAAATTATGGAATCATGTACTCTCGAGATTCTAATCTTGACCTTCCTGGTTATTCCGATGCTGATTGGGCTGGATATGCAGATGATAGAAAAAGCACTTCCGGAAGTTTTTTATGTTGGTACTAATCTGTAGCTTGGATGAGTAAGAAACAAAATTCTATCTCATTATCCATATTAGAGGCCAAATATATAGTTGTAGGAATTTACTGCACTCAACTACTTTAGATGAAGCATATGTTGACTGATTATGAAGTTGAACAGGGTACTATGATTGTGTTTTGCAATAACACAAGTGTCATTAATATTTTCAAAAATCTCATTCAACACTCTATTGATATATGAAATCACTTTATTCGAGAGCTTGTGGAGACCCGTGTTATAACTCTTGAACACATTTTTACAGAGAACCAATTAACTAACCTATTTATCAAATCATTAGATGGTCTGAGGTTTATATCTCTTAGGACGGCTATTGGTATCTACGCACCTCTTTGATTAGGTACTTAGAGCATCTTTAATAGACTCTCTATTTTTAAAGAGCATATTCTATAATTTGAAGAGCATGTATAAATTTAGAGAGTTAAAATTTTGAAATATTCCAACAAACTCTTTATATTTAGCACTTAATTTTCCTACTCCCGAAAAATATTTATAATTTTTGTTTATCTTTTATTTTAACTAACTTTTCTTTAGATTAGTTTATTGTTTTCATACATTGAAAATTGAAACACTTTGAATGTATTTAATTATAGAGAGTGAGTTTGTCTTTCCAAATTTCGAGAGCCAAACTCAATCTCTAAATTAAAATGTTAATTTAAAGAGTCTTTTGGAACATAATTTTAAATGTTGACTCTTTAAAATAGAGAACATCTCATGTTTAAAGAGTCTCTTGGAAATGCTCTTAGGTGCATTCATGTACTGCTCATTGGATTCATTCATTCATTTTTGCATGCATATCATTTTCTTTATAATTGTTTTATTTTATTTTATAAAATAGTAAAAAAAAAATTGGGCCCCTAGACATTTTATGATGTACTTAAATTTGCTTTTGTGATCGAGTATCCTTTCATCTGATATATAATGTAGTTTCCATTACTTTAGTTAGATTTAATGTGGAGTACTAAGTATAGGTTTCTTCATGTACCATCTGTACTACACACACTATGATCTTATGAGTGAGTCTTGACTACGTATATGAGATTTGGAATGACAGTCATCTGTTGGTAAGGTGACATTGAACGTGAATTTGCCTTAATTTAGATGAGCTAAGCTCAAATATAGTCCACTTATCATAAAATAAAAGGTATTTCGTCTTATACATTTTTCGAAGCTTATTTGACTCGAGTAATTAAGTTCAAGGGGTTTCTCATAAACTGATACCCTATGATCACCTGACTTGGAGTCATCGGCCCAACACTCGTTATAGGGGCCTTCTTAGTCTCTTAATGGAAAATAGTTTGCACATAAGATTTAAAAGAACATTGATGATTTGATAACTAAAATATATTATATGATAAAAGTCAAGGGGGAGAAAAGAATAATTTTCATAAAATTCCGCTTTGTTTAAAGGTCCTAAAAGGCTTATTGATTTGACTTTCATTAGTAGGGAAATACACTTATTTAACAGTGATATTTAGTATGTCTTTTCTCACAAATTTAAGGTTTATAATCTTGTTCATACGAACATAGTGGCACTTTAACACACATAGATCACTTATACACTATACTCCATTTAAAATTAATTTGACTATGTGGGAAAATTATTTTATTGATAATGCATTACTTGTAATCATTTGCATTTTTTATTCATCGTCTATGTTGGAGTGCGTAACATGAATTTTAACATAAAAACTGCAATTTTTCAACAATTTCAAAAATCAGGTGCTTTTTTGTCAATTAGTTTTCGCTCGATTCTTGCTAGGACCTCGCTCGAGCGATAAAATTAGAGGCTCTTTCGCTCGCCTAGCGCTAGCCTCTTGCTCGAGCGACATGCCATTTATATTTGTTTCATTTTTTTTCCTTTTCTTCATCTTTCTCGCTATTTTTCTCAAATTTCTTGGTTCCATCTCCATCACTTGCTTATTGCACGACATATATTCTTGATTTGGTTGCTCATTCTCCACACATCATTAAGAATCCCACGAATTTTAAAGGTACTTTTTAAAATCCCTTGTTTAGGGTATTTCGAATTTTTTGGGGGTTTTTGCTTTATTTTTTATTCTGGCTTCAATTTTTCCATGTGCATCTCATATTTATTGTCATTTAATTAATTCATATGAATTCACATGCACAACTATTCTATGTTGAATTATCGCAGTCAATAAATTACTGAAAAATAAATAACAATAGAAAATTGATAACAGAGAAAACCTGTAACTGGGTAAAAACTCCGAGCTCAAGCCAGTAACAATTCACTATAAATGAATTAATTTACAGTACTGTCAGACTCGACTAACTCTAGTACTTTCTGACCTTTTGACCCTAAACCAAAGCCCTCCTGGATTGCGTGCTCCTGTAGCAAACCCCGACCTTCTGAATTCGTCTATCTTCTGTGGATTAATGAGAACACCTTGTTCTCCAACGATCAGAAATTTTAGTCACCTTCCTTGATCTACAGAACTATGATAGATGTTGTAGAAGTGTGTATTTTGATGTTTGGTTTAAGTGAGGATAATGTTTTTTAAAATAATGATCAAAGCAAAATGATGGTTGAATCCTGATAATGATATGGAGGATGTAAAACAACGTTTTTCTCAATTTTTAACATGTAATTTTCGTATAAGTGGCGTCCATATATATAGTAAAGAGGTTTTGGGTAGTATGGGCCAGATAAAAGCCTTGAAAAATGCGAATTAGATTTTTCCAGAAAGCACTGTCGCTCGAGCGAGAGCTCAAGGACAGGCGATCGACAGTGTTTTGCTCGAGCGAAGTCCTGATGACAGACAGGGAATGCAAATTCTGTTTTTACCGTTCGAGCAACAACTGAGAGATTGGCTAGTGAAATTGCGACGACATTTACTTCTTTGTTTCATACTCGAACCCTAGGACTTCTAACTTACTACTCGACCCTTTTACTTTTTAAAACTCTTTTACAACAATAATTTTGTCAAAAGATTGCCAACAACTTCAAATCCTAACAAACTCCACATTTGACATTTTGTGACAAAACACATATTACAAATCAAATAGATTTAATCTAATCTACTCAAAACCAACTGACTCATCTGAAGCTTGCCTTTCCTTTGTCCAAACCTGTAACTGAAAAGAACTTAAATACCAAGTGTAAAAGCAAATTAAGGGGTAACAGGAAAAAAAGCATTTTAGACAGTTATTCATAAATTCAACCACATACCAGCTAAATTAAGATACAATATCAATGTAAACCAACACACCACAATCACATTGATATCACTAAATATCAAAACTTAATCTAGCTAACATGAAAACCAAATCATATACATCCGAAAAGTCAAATACAAAATACGTAAGTTTAACCAAAATATCATATAATCTAGGAAAAAAATTTCAAATCAAAATCATGATATACTAACATAATGACTAGCATAGCCTAGCCTAGCCTACACTACTCGTCCTTTTGTCGCAAATGATAAGTGACAACTAAGAAACTAAGTAGCAGCATCATCACTGGAAGCACCACCATCGTCTCACCAGAAACAGCCCCATTATCCCAATGTCGACGAATCCAACGCAATCCACGCTAAATATAGCTTACAAAACCTCGAAGTGTAGCAAACTCTGTCGTTTGATGATCAGTGGTGGCTTAGCTGTGTAATCTCCTTTGTTGCTCGATCAGCACGGACATCTATCCGATAAATGCAACCGAAGGATCAACGGGAACAAACGTAGATGGAGGAATAGACTCAATAGGTGGTGGAGCATAAGTGGATGTTAAAGGGATGTCAGTAGTAGAAGGAGGAATATTAGAACTAGACAGTGGCATATTAGATGGATCAAAAGAAAGAAAATCGTCATTAGGATCAGTTGGCACAATCGGATCGACTAGCTCAACAGGTTTAGCAGGCTCAGACGAAGCATGAGATCTACTCTACGAAACGGTAGTATGGTCAATAGGCTGGGAAACCCTCTTCGGACCCCATCTGGAAAAGTAACCCTAAGAGCCGTCACTAGGCGGTGAATCAAGCATGCGTAAGGAAGACCGATGTTGGTGCTTCCAGTTATGATGCTGCTACTTAGTTGCTTAGTTGCCCTTTGTTATTTGTGACAAAAAGGGGGAGTAGTTTAGGCTAGGCTAGGCATTATGTTAGTATCTCATGATTTTGATTTGAATATTTTTTCCTGGATGCAGATGATATTTTGGTTAAACTTACGTGTTTTGTATTTGACTTTTCGGATGTATATGACTTGGTTTTCGTGTTAGCTAGATTAAGTTTTGATATTTAGTGATATCAATGTGGTTGTGGTGTGTTGGTTTACATTGATATTGCATCTTAATTTAGCTGGTATGTGGTTGAATTTATGAATAACTGTCTCAAATGCTTTTGTTCCTGTTACTACTTTATTTGCTTTTAAACTTGGTAGTTCTTTTCAGGAAACATGTTTGGACAAAGGAAAGGCAAGCTTCAGATGAGTCAGTTGGTTTTGGGTAGATTAGATTAAATCTATTTAATTTGTAATATGTGTTTTGTCATAGAATGCCAAATGGGGAGTTTGTTAGGATTTGAAGTTGTTGACAATATTTTGACAAAACTATTGCTGTAAAAGAGTTTTTAAAAGTCAAAGGATCGAATAGTAAGTTAGAAGTCGTAGGGTTCGAGTATGGAACAAAGGATTCAACGTCGCTGCAATTTCGCTAGCCTATCGCCTAGCTGTTGCTCGGGCGATAAAAACAGAAGCTGCATTGCTCGTCTGCCGCCTGGACTTCGCTCGAACGAGACACCGTCGCTCGCCTGTCGATGAGCTCTCGTTCAAGCGACAGTGTTTTTCGAAAAAATCTATTTACGTTTTTCAAGGCTTTTATCTGGCCCATACTATCTAAAACCTCTTTACTATATATATGGACACCACTCATACGAAAATTACAGGTTGATCATTGAGAGAAACATTGTTTTGCATCATCTATATCATTATCAGGATTCAATTATCATTTTGCTTTGATCAATGCTTTGAAAGACATCATCCTCACTTAAACCAAACATCAAAACACATACTTTTACAACATCTATCTGAGTTTTGTAGATTAAGGAAGGTGATCGGAGTTTCTGGTTATTGGAGAAAAATGTGTTCTTGTTAATTCATAGAAGGTCAGAATGTACTAGAGTTAGTTGAGTCTACCGATACTATAAGTTAATTCGTTTATAGTGGATTGTTAGTGGCTTGAGCCTGGAGTTTTTACCCAATTATGGATTTTCTCCATTATCAATTTTCTATTGTTATTTATTTTTCAATAATTTATTGACTGCGCTAATTCAACATAGGATAGTTGTGCATGTGAATTTATCTGGATTAATTAATAATTGTGACTTGTTGCAATTATTAATTGGTAAATTTAAATTCCGCATAAACACCTATTTAACCCCACCCCCCTCTAGATATTAATTGAATCGAATCTCGTTATTTCAATTCTATTGAGTGTAAAATTGACATGTAACTATCCACAATGTATCGTGTCATTAACTTTTAAATCACTTACATTTTGTGAGCTTTGTGTAGAGATTAGGTGAAGAATGACAAATTGCTGCAACAATGAAAATCAAGTGTCATAACTATTAGATTATCTAATTCGTGGAGTTCTTATTCCTTCGTTTAGATCATAACCCAACAGCAAAAAGACTCAATTTCCATATTGGCATCAAATGAAGTTAGTTATCATATCTTTTTCCTGTATTTATGGAATTAAAAAAAGATTATGAAAACGTTTGGTACAGTTGCCGTGTTAAATTGAATTTTTGATATTACTATAGAAATAATTATGTTATATTATTTCTTGAAAAAGCTGTAAACTTTGATTATTTGTTGTCTCATATTTTTTCAAAAACAATAATTTTTGTTTCATATCCTATAAATTCAATTAGAATTAATATTTTGATTAAATTGATTGTGCTATATGTTTATGATATATTTACATAATGGTTTACATATACGTGATGGGGGTAAAATATGATTGGGTCAAAAAAATTTCAATAAAATAAAATAAAAATTCACTCTTTTTTGACATTTCATATGTATATAAACAATTATGTAATTTTTTTATATACAAATAGCATTATTCTGATTAAATTAGCACTACACATCATTATTTTAGTATATATCATATTAATTCAAATTTATTATTCATTAAATTTGATATATTGTAACATGGCCGATTATCTTCAATTTAAGTAATGAAAATCGCTAGTAGCATAATGGTTTTAGAATCTATATATTGCATAACTTTGTTGTATAACTAAACCTTTTAGTCACTAACACATTTTTCTCTATTTTCGTTTCAACTACACATTCTCTCCTAACATAATATTATACGTAAACGCAAAACTTTTTTTCTTTTTTAACCATACATTTTTAAAAATTTACTATTATTAAATATATTTTCTCCAAAAATTGCATTATAATGGAGCTCAAACAGGGGCTAAATATAGATCTCAACTTCCTGTATAAGCTGAATGTAGAGATTTCTTTAAAGAACCTCAAGTTTAATTTTTTAAAAACATTTTTTTTACCAACAAGCACTTTTTTTATTATATCCAAACACATTATTTTATCCAAAAAAACTTTTAACTCGTAAGAAGTGTCTCTAAAGCACATTCAATCCTGTTGTTATGGTCTCTAGGCCACATTATTTTGCCCATAAATACTAGTATCGATCATATGCTTACAATTCATTTTCATTTCCTTGGCTATCTCCAGGGTAAATGAAGATCTAGTCATCCGTTGGATTAGATAATTTGTTTAAATTATATTTTTAAATTTTTACTCGATAAAGTGTAAAATTGACATACAATTCTGAATAACTTTGTCATGTCACTAACTCTTTAAATCGCTTGATTACAAACAATGCATAAACCACTTAATTAATCGATTGTTGTATATTTTTTTCACTATCACTACCTAAAATGTCCAAACCTCAAAATCTAGTTCATGAATTTGTCATCAAATATGGTACTTTTCTGTTTTTGCAGATAATAAGCTAATCTATAAACTTAAAGAATTGTTTCGTGGAATTTATTACCATGTATGTCATTTTCTTGGAAACTTGCATGTTTAGAGAAAAAAAAAAAGGAGTACATTTTAGTTATGAAAGAAATAGAGCAAGATTAATGTATTAGAAAGACGCCGTTATCAAAGTATTCCCTTTCCGTTAGTTATCTAAATATGATATATTGTAACATGGTCAATTATCTTCAGTTTAAATAATGAAAATCGCTAGTAGCATAAATGTTTTAGAATCTATATATTGCATATACAACTTTGTTGTATCACTAACCATTTTAGTCACTAAACCAAATACAACATATTTATGAACATCCTCTTTGTACACATAATAACATATTTATGATCATTTCCTCGGGACGAAGGCAGAAATTAACGGTACGAGGGGCAAAAAATTTAACAATCGAATAAAATTTATATATGAAAAAAGTCATAATATATATATATATATATATATATATATATATATATATATATATATATATACAAACACACACA
>CAIGRN010047877.1:0-16979 GCA_903798345.1 Fraxinus anomala
AAGATTTACAATTGTCATAAATTAAGGAATCAATTTAGGTCATAAAGGTACAATTAGACCCTAAACCATCACACCAATTGTCTATCAAATTAAGTTTGAGTTGTGACTTGATGGTTGGGTAGTAAATAAGCATAGTTGCTTCAATCCAAGAAGTTCATTATAAATAACGTGTCATCACTTCATTATGATTTACACTTGGAATACTTCATAAGTTTTATGACACTATATATTACTCACATACAAAAACAGTTTCACTCATTACGTTTGCATTATCCATAATGGGTCCGTGCCAACTGTCGAGAACGACATAAACAATCTGTTTGGAACGACATATGAAATGTTGGGATGTTATGCAGTGTTATGTCCATTACGTTTGCATTCTCCTTAATAGGCCCGTCTATGGGAAGCACCGAACCGTTCAACCTGTTTTGTCCTCCTTCCACTTCCGTTCGTCATCCACATGAACAAACTATTTCGAAATTGCGACACGATGAATCTCAAATGATTACTCATACCTAAAATGTTGTGATTGCAATAGTAAGAATTCTGCACAATAAATATGTCTACATTAATAATATGAAAGTTGAGCATTCGAATATTTAAATCTATGGAGTATCAGAAGGTGAAATCAAGGGTGTCAACAGTTTTCAATTGTCGAATTCGACAGTTAAATTATCTATCCCGATAGTTTAGAAATGTCGGGTTCAACAGTTCACATGTCCAAGACATATTAACCCTTCCTCGACCTCATGCTTGGGTATATCCGTATATATCATGGTGTTCGGTCAATTAAATAATTCCAATATTATTATTTTTTAACAAGTAATGCAAAAAAAATGGATTTCCTGTTATTCGCAGGACAAGTACTCTGATTTGTCTCTCGAGGCCAATATATAGTAAGAGATTATAACAGTTTATCATACACAATAATTCTCTTAATTGGGTTGCTAGTGGACATGAACAAAATAGTTTCCTTTTTGAGTCACATAAACCAACACACAATATTTTTAATTCCAACTATGTTTATTTTAAAACTAATTTCAAATCTAAATAGCAAAGATGGCAGCAAGAATATTGTTAAGGTAAAACCTTGAATTTTTGTTTGAGACACACTATTTTGGAAGAATATATTTTGAAATAGTAGATTGATGGTGAATGTGTGCTTGAAAAAGAAAGAAAAGTTATTGGTGTGATGAAAAATATTATTTTATTGAAAAATGTGTAGTTAAAAATAAATATAAGAATGAGAATAAAAATTTTATTGTGGCTCAATCGGGAGCTGAATCTCGAATAAAAAAATTTTTTTTTTTTTTTTTACTACTATTGTTCTAAAAAAAATTGTACCAAACCGGTCTTAAATTGTAATAACAAGCTTTGTAGGTAGGAATAAAAGTATTAGCCACAAAAGCCGCAAAATCTGGTCTTTCGCTTTCTTCATCAGCAAAATTCAACTCCTCGCCCACAGAGGAGGGGGCGCTTAATTCTATACACCTCACACACACCGCATAAAAAATCTCTTATTAATTTTCTTTTTCACATATTTTCTGTTCTCTCAATATAAAGTTGCTTTTGCAATTTTTCATTTTTAGTTTTTATTCTCCAAATTTCGGCACGGTTTTATCGATTCGTTTCCCTTGTAAGTATCTCCTTTTAATTTGTACATTTTTTTTTCTATGCATTACATGTTGTGGGTTTCGAATTTTAAAAACCCTCACTTGAATTTCGTCCATATTAGGATTTTTTCCTGCTCGCGGAATTTTAGATCTGTAGCTGAAGGAGTTTATGGAGTTATGCATTTTTAATTACGAGGAAATGATATTTTAGTTGTCAAGATTTAAGCTTTATGCGAAAGGGGTGAAGGCGAGTTACAGAATTGGGGATTTTTGGAAGAATCAATTTTTTTTTGGGATTTAGTTTATAATTTTGATATTTTATGTTTGTTGCTATTCTAAAGTTAGCTATCTGTTATTCGCATTTTTATATTTGTTCTCGTTGTCTTGAACAATTCTTAAAAGGATGAATACTTTGTCACTTGTAGAATAAGGATATATTTGTGTTCAATTTAGAACATCACGACTTAATTATGTATTCGCTGGGTATCTTCAGTTTTGATACTGTTATAGTTATGAAAATCTGTTTTAATCTACCTTAGTTGTTAAACATGCTATAATACCCGCATTTTTCAGACCTGTCGGTTCCTTCTCAATGGTAGATGAATTTTTGGCAGCTCTTCTGCTAATGACTGACTGAATTTGGAGGATTAAAAATCTGTCACTTCTTACCAGTGATTTTTGATATACCAATGTGGGTTTCAGGAGAATGTATTTACAGCATTATATACACGCCCTTATGTATACATGCTGTTTTATTTCTCATCTATTTTATTTATACGTTCAGGAATATGGATGGATCACGCCAAGATGGTAGTGTGGATTCATTCTTGCGAAACTATAAGCTTGGGAAGACTCTTGGCATCGGTTCATTTGGTAAAGTTAAAATTGCCGAACATACATTGACAGGGCACAAAGTTGCTGTCAAGATCCTTAACCGTAAGAAAATAAAGAATATGGATATGGAAGAAAAAGGTTGGTCAATCAATCTTAATGTAACATATGTTATAATCTATTGTCTGCAACCTATTCTTGCATCTCTTTGGGGGAAATATGGTCCTTCATTACCTGATGTTTTGCTGTCCGGTATTTGATGCTCTGCGATGAGAATCAAACTACAGTAATTGTTGGACCATGCAAAACTGAATTTGTTTTATCCCCTTTTTTATGCGAGCATATTTTACTGCAAGCCTATTTCTTGTCTTCTCAGCATTTGGATACATTCAATTATTTTTCCCCATAAATAAGTTTATCGCATCATAATCTACATATTAGTTGTGTAAAACTTGTACTCTAGTTCCATTTGATGCTGAATGTGCCCAATTATTTCCAAAAATCTGATGGTCTGTGATTTACAGTACCTGTTTTGGTTTTATTTTAATTTTCATCCTTTTATATTGGTTAGTTTTGTGTCCCAATAATTTAATCTGAACTTATTCTAAAGCTGACTTTACGTAAATTTCCTGAAATTGATGTAAGTTGCTGTTTTTATGGTTCAAGTTCCATAGCCTTTTAATTATTTCATTAACAGAGAATTCATTGAAATGCTTCTTCCTAATTTAGTCATCCTTAAGACGCTTTAATATTTTGTTCATGTTATTTTGATCAATTTCAATTCTAAAAATGCTGACCCGAATGGAGCGCTCTTATTTACTGAACCTTATTGGATGACTTCAAGACTGGTTGTCTTCTTGCAGTTCGAAGAGAGATCAAAATTTTGAGATTGTTTATGCATCCACACATCATACGTCTGTATGAGGTTGTAGAGACGCATTCAGATATATACGTTGTGATGGAATATGTGAAATCCGGTGAGTTGTTTGATTACATTGTGGAGAAGGGTAGGTTACAGGAGGAAGAGGCACGCATTTTCTTTCAGCAGGTAGGGTGATAGATATTCCACTCTTGTCCATCTAAAGTGATTACCTTGATTCTTCTGTTTGGAATTACAGATTTTAAATGTTTACGGGGGTGATTGCAGATAATCTCTGGAGTGGAGTACTGCCACAGGAATATGGTTGTCCATAGAGATCTGAAGCCCGAGAACCTGCTTCTAGATTCTAAGAGAAATGTGAAGATTGCTGATTTCGGTTTGAGTAATATAATGCGTGATGGTCATTTTCTGAAAACAAGCTGTGGAAGCCCAAACTACGCCGCGCCCGAGGTACAATACAGAAGTAGCTGTGTTAATAACAAGCTATAAATTTATTAGAAGAATCGTGAATCATCTCACTGCTTGAAATAATTTCATGGACCGTTTTTGAAAGAAGTCAATATTACATTTTCATCTGTAGGTTATATCTGGGAAATTGTATGCGGGGCCTGAAGTAGACGTCTGGAGCTGCGGTGTTATTCTCTATGCACTGCTTTGTGGCACTCTTC
Organism: Fraxinus anomala; assembly: GCA_903798345.1. Classification (NCBI taxonomy): domain Eukaryota; kingdom Viridiplantae; phylum Streptophyta; class Magnoliopsida; order Lamiales; family Oleaceae; genus Fraxinus; species Fraxinus anomala. The sequence goes on from CAIGRN010047877.1 coordinate 3,993, forward strand.
CCTTTGATGATGAAAACATTCCTAACCTTTTTAAGAAAATAAAGGTATATTAAGGTTTAGTTACAATGTCTGTCACCTAAATCTCCATTTATTAAGATGCTTGCCCAAGTTGACTGCAAGAATGAGTAACAGAGTTGACCTTATATATTCTGGATTGACATTATATATCTCTGACTATTAGAAGACTGGCGTGGAAGAGCGACCTGGTGCTGAGCTTGAGGTTGTTCAAACCTGGTTACTACCATAAAAGATGTTTTAAATGAGGTCTCATAGGGATTCCCCATAACAGAACCAACATGTTGTGTATAAATTTCCTTATTCAGATTAATTAAACTGTATACAGAATTCTATTCTAGCAAGAAGCCTGAATTACAATTGGAAGTTTTATTTCATTTCTTCTGTGGGAGTTGATCTTGATCCTATTCGGAGTATTATGACTTCTTTTCAATAGAAAGAGGAGATATCTTAAAAGATTTCCTAACTATTTCATTCTTCTGTCTGACTTTTCCTTCAGGGTGGAATATATACTCTCCCCAGTCATTTATCTCCTGGTGCTAGAGATTTGATTCCGAGAATGCTTATTGTTGACCCTATGAAGCGAATGACTATTCCTGATATTCGTGCACATTCGTGGTTCCAAGCTCATCTGCCACGCTATTTAGCTGTGTCACCTCCAGATACAATGCAACAAGCTAAAAAGGTATAAAATTTCTAATTTTTGGGTTAAAGTTTAAAAACTTTATATTACAATAGTTATTGGGTTTTCCTCTTGTTCTCCACGCGGGCACGGTTAAAAGATAAATCCCACATCGTTAAATACCAAAATATAGATCAAGATACAAGGACTTGAGCTACTATTCTTAATAATGTTGACATTTTAAGATAAGACTTCAAGTTTTAATATGGTATTAGAGCCCATTAAATTTCAACGAGCAATTTTATTCGATTAAGACTCAAAAAATGAGCACGCGAATTTTAAGATTGATATGTTCAAACGAACCACTATCTTGCGGAGGTATGTTAAGGGATAATCCCACATCTGTTAAATACCGAAATATAGACCAACATGACTTGTGCTACTCCTCTTAATAAGGTTGACGTTTTAAGATGAACTTCAAGTCTCTATTATCTCCAATATGCTTCATCTGGTGTACCGAAATTTTCAATAAGGAAACTCTTATTTATTCCCACGAGACAATCAACTTTAGGATTATAAAGAAAAGTAACAAGAATGTCGATGTAATCTCTCTTACGATTCTGTATGTGGATGTGTATCTAATTGGCTACTTTTCCCCATACCCATACCCTTGCTCTTAGTTCTTCTGTCCTTCCTGATAATGTGTGGCTATTTTTTCGTCTCCTAGCTTCCATTATGTGCTTGATCTGATCCTCCCTAATGTACCGGTCTTCACGGATTAGATTTAATGCTTGCAATCTTAACAAGTAAAATTTTTCTTAATTAATTTGAGTAATTTTTCCCTAAGCAGATTGATGAAGAGATTCTTCAAGAAGTGGTCAAGATGGGTTTTGACAGGAATGCTCTTGTTGAATCCCTTCGCAACAGAGTTCAAAATGAGGTAATTATGTGGTTAATTGGCTATATCATGTTTATTTATATATATTTCCTTTTTTATTTTTTTAATTTATCGATTATATCACAGGGTACCGTTTCATACTATTTGCTGTTAGACAACCGGTTCCGTGTTTCCAGCGGCTACCTTGGAGATGAATTTCAGGAGACTATGGTGCGCCCTTTCAAAGCTAACAAATAAAGCAGGAATTTATTTCTAATAGTTGTAGAGACAAGCAAGTCATTACCTTAGGTCTTATCGTCCCACCTTGCTGTTTGTCCTTTGTTTTTGCAATTCTTATTTCCATCTCTGAATTTCTTGTATCATGTTGGGCTAAGGGCATAGACGCAACACGGGCATGACAAACACACACAACTCTTACGGTTTTTTTGAAAAGTTAGGACGCTTTAACCTCATTCTTAGGCCGGTAAGCTCGAACAACTGGTATACACGCACGTTATGAGTAGGATGTTAGGAGAATACCTGCATATGATCATATTATTAGAGAGATAAGCATTCTCACTACGTGGCACACGGGCACGACAAACACACACAAATGTTACGATTTTTTGAAAAGTTAGGACACAGACACGTTATTTTAAAGGCATATTTGGCAAAGCTTAATTATTCAATTTAAGTTGGTCCAACATATTTTTTATCCGCACATTTCATTGTATTCACAACTACTGCTAACTTATTATCTACACATTTCTTAGGATTCACAACTTATAATCTATGAAATGCTTTACCACATGTGCCGTAAATTCTTTGAATTGTAAATTCATAAATTATATCTTTATTTTTATTATTTTTAGTGTAGGACACGGTACATGGCACTTCAGACACTTGCCCGAAGGGTTTCTAGAGTGTCTCTCGAGTCGGTAATTAAAACAATACAGAAAATGGGAAAAGGCCATATGGCTTGTAGGATGCATGTTTTTAGTGTCCAAAACGTGTTGGAGTTCGATACGACATGACAAGTGTCGGGCACAGAAGTACTGACCTAGTAAGAGTGTCCCTGTATTGTAGATCTTCGGATATTTACCTATTTTACACTTTGAAACATGATCTCTTTCTGAAGATCACGTAACTAAATCATTTCTCTATAGGAATTTGGTTATAATCATACAAATTCAAGTGAGACTGTAGCATTCCCCGTAGGGCAACTGCCTCCTGGAGCTGTTGATTATCAACAGTTTGGAGGAAGACCCCAGATTCAAGTCGATCGGAAATGGGCTCTTGGACTCCAGGTTGGTTATGACTTTGATTTAATTTTTACGTGTGATTTTCTTTTATATGGTAGACAGAAATTTGGTCAATTTTTTAGTTCACCTGTTTCAATTTACATGTAGTTCATCGTTGGTCAAGATAGTTATTTATATTATTTTGGCCTTTTTGGCAGTCTCGAGCCCATCCTCGTGAGATAATGACCGAAGTTCTTAAAGCTCTACAAGAGTTGAACGTCTACTGGAAAAAGATTGGGCAATACAACATGAAATGCCGATGGATTTCTGGCATGCCAGGTTATCATGAAGGCATGGTAAACAACTCTATGCATGATAATGGTCATTTTGGTGATGAATCTGCTATTATCATAGAGAATGATGATGTTATCAGGCAACAAAATGTGGTCAAGTTTGAAGTGCAGGTAATCATTTTTAATAATATATTCTCTGTTTTTTAATCACAACGTTAAAGAGTTTGAACAGCATTTAGAAAAGGAGCAGATGTATATCAAATGGAGAATAGAATTACTCAAAAGTGAGTTTGAACAGCATATAGAAAAGGAGCAGATGTATATCAAATGGAGAATAGAATTAGTCAAAAGTTCATGATATGTAACCATGCCATTCTCCAAGAATATGCTTCACATCTTTCTGCATTTTCAAGTTCGATTGCTGAATGACATGCATATCTACACGCTGAGATACACCCACAAGAAATAAGGGAAAAGAATATATGGTATTATTTGCTATAGAGATCCACAAGAAATAAGGGAAAAGAATATATGGTATTATTTGCTATAGAGATACTTTGTGCATCCAAAGGTTAAAAAAATTTGGTTTGCATGAGAATCATGATGTGAAATTGGCGTTCTCTTGAAAATCGACTGTTCACACAATGAATTTCATGGTTGCTTATCTTACGTCAGTTGTAATTTACGGCTAGTAAAACCATTTAAAAGATGTATTTACATTTTCTTAGAACACGTCCCTACATTGTATGTGCTAATTTTTTATTTATTGTGTCCATGATTAATGGTGCTTGGGTGGCCTTTTTGTTTTTACAGCTTTACAAAACTCATGAAGACAAATACTTACTCGATCTACAGAGAGTTCAGGGCCCGCAGTTCCTCTTTCTGGATCTTTGTGCTGCTTTCCTTGCTCAGCTTCACGTTCTCTAATGCTAGATCTTCTCCATCAAAGTCTGTTGGTTTCAATGTTGGAAAACTGTGATGCTGTAAATATAACTCGTAAAATTTAAGCCCCAAGTCTCCTATTCTCTTTTTTAGACGTGAAATGTCGAGCCATGCCAATATTTTTGTTCGACTCGCTAGGAGTATGGGCTTTTTGCTTAGACAAGTTCTTTTTCCTGTTTGCACAATTCACTGGAGAAGATATTCAGGATTTTGTTGAACCCTTTTATTTGACATAATTAGGCTAATGTTTGGCCCGGTTTAACACGTTTCCATTTGTAGTTTTCCTTGATTCTGCCACTTAATTATGTTATGTTGATGTAATTGCAACCTCTGTTATATACACGAAATATGGTAGGAGGTCGTGATTCGTGAATGGGATTAACTCGTGATAAAATAGAATTCTGAGTCGTGAAGGTGATTTTGATCGAAAAATGTTTAAATAGAAAAGGTTGCAATTTAAAAATAATTTTAATATTTAATTTAAGCAAATCTAACATTTTAAGTTTTATTAAAATCTCTAAAAATCACTATTCATAAAAAGTTTTAATAGATCTAGATCGTTTAGATTAATTTAAATTAATGGTTATTGTTGATCCCAAAAAATGTACATTTAACGTGGTCAACAGATTCTAAGGTTTCTCATGTTCACGCAAGTTTTGTTTTTATACATTTGGACAAATTGTTAGCAACACGTGACCTTCTTCGATTGGGGTAGAGTTGGTCGCTCGCATTCAGACAGTCAGTCAGTCAGTTGCGGAAGAAAAAATATAATTGTGGGAGAGCTTTAGACTTAAGCCTCCAATATTAAAAAGGGAGTCAACTTTGGGGAACAACATATGGAATAGTGACATGACAAAGTTAGAGTTTGAGAGTCTAACTTTGCATTACTTTGAAATGACACTAAGTGTGAGCTTTTATATCCGAAAATGATGAGTAAGAGTCGTTTGATGAAGAGACACGTGGCCTCAACCTAGCGATTGTGGCCTCTGTCATAGACATCAATCAATCATTCATAGACCATGTTGTATTTAATGTTGTGACGGCTTAGTTGCCCTAGGTTGACATGTAATACTAGACTTGTTTAAATGAGTAGAACCGCCTATTCAGTAAGTTGTCACATCATCTACTTGATACAAGATCAAGATCTTCTTTAAAATGTCTCTACATATTTCATCTCAATCATGAGGGCTCAACTCCCTATGGGGGTTTGGCCAAATTGCCACATGTACAGAAAGACATGGAGTGTGGGCCTAAGTTCACTTGCTGTATAGCTACCACTTGGCCTCGCTTAGAACTTCGTTGGAATAGGCATAATAATAGTCCTTTAAGTCCATGCATGAATATTTATACAAAGCATGGACTTTGAATATACAATGTGATTAAACATTTGAAGCAGTTTGCGAAATCTGATTTAAGGCGATGCCCTTACATTTAGGCAACCCTTTTGAGTGAAGATGAAGTATGTGATAAGGCCGAATTCAACTTGGGCGAGACCCTTTCGGGAAGAGGCAGCCATTGATAAGGCTGAGTTGAACATCGATAAGACCCTTTGCATAAAGGAAAGCCCATTCGGGAAGAGTTAGTCGTTGATAAGGTTGAATTGAACTTGGCTGATGCCCTTTGCAAAAGGAAGAGCTCCTTCGGGAAGAGGCGGTCGTTGATAAGGTTGAATTGAACTTTGCCGAGACACTTTGCATAAGGTATAGCCCTTTCAGGAAGAAGCAATCATTGATAAGGCTTAATTGAACTTGGCCGATGCCCTTTACATAAGGGATAGCCCCTTCGGGAAGAGGTAGCCATTGATAAGGCTGAATTAAACTTGGTTGAGGCCTTTTGCATAAGGGAGAGCGTCTTCGGGAAGAGACAGCCATTGATAAGGTCGAATTAAACTTGGTCGAGACCCATTTTACAAGGGGTAGCTCTTTTGTGCAAGGCTTCCTCCATGGTGTTTGATCTATCCATGGAAAATGGTTAATCATCTAAGGCAACAAGTTGTGGTTTTGTATGGGATGCATCACTTTAATTTGCTGTGCTAAAAATGGATTAACAAGGAGGATTTGACATCTTAGCAATACTTTCACATATTTGAATCACATATTTGAAATCAAACCAGTTAAATTATTTTCTAGTTTAATCGATAATTTAGATATTAATATAGAAAACTCAAAACCTATTTGTTATTCTATTAATGTTGTTATTAATTTGGACTCGATTGAATATTTAATCCTCGTAGGTTCGATACTCTACATACTACTATATTACTTGTTCACGATTCCGTTCACTTGCAGGAAATCAAACGATCACTTGTCTCCTTCAAGGGTTCTCCTTCATATAATCTTCTTCAGAGGTCTTCCATTTTTCAGGGGATATTCGATTAATGACTCCTTTTTAGAGACCTCCAATTTTTAGGAATTCTTTCTCTTATGACTTTCTTTTTCGTAGACCTCCCCATTTACAGGGGTTATGCATATTTCATTACATTTGGAGTTATTGCATAAGGGTGACTTTGGTCCAGGGGACCTCTTCTTCAGGGACCTTTCTTGATCTTGGGTGTTCATTGTAGGTGGATGCCTCTTTTACTTTAGTGGATTCTGTCCTCAAAATACTAATTTTTAAGGAGTGAACACACAAGATGTTGAGTTGAACTTCGAATCTTTTGTGTTTGGGGCTTCCACTTGCTCTTTATTCAAGAACAAAACATTTTTCAAGGGAAAGCCTCTTCATTGCTTGAATTCATGGTGAAGAGGCGCATCTTTTCTTCAAAGAGGGGCTCTTCTATGTGGATCTTAAACTCAAAATACTCATTTTTCAAAGAGCATCACATGTCAATAAACTACATTAAGTTTAGAATTTTTTTTTCCTGCAAGGGCTTCCATTTGTTCTTTCTTCAAGAATAAAGCATTTTTCAATGGGGAAACCTAGGCACTCTTTGTATGCTTTTTCCACGGGATGTTTGCGATTATAGTATGATTTCCTATAGACGTCATCAATCTGTTGACCCCAAAAAATGTACCCCCAACATGGCCAACAGATCCCAAGGTCTCTCACGTCTACACAAGCCTTTTTCCTACACACTTGGACAAACTTTTAGCCACACATGGCCTCCTCCAGTGGGGGGTGGAGTTGACCGCGTGTACTCTGACGGTCAAGTTAGGTGGGGAAGGAAAAATATGAGTGTGTGAGAATTTTAGACGTAAGCCTCCAATATAAAAAGGGGGTCGACTTTGGAGAATAACAGATGGGACAATGACATGACAAAGTTATAGTGTGAGAGTCTTAACTTGCATTACTTTGAAATGATACTAAGTGTGAGTTTTTATAATAGAAAATGATAAGTAAGAGTCGTTGGATGAAGAGACACGTGGCCTCATCTTAGTGGTTGGGGCCTCTGTCATAGATATCAATTAATCATTCATAGGCCATACTGCATTTAATGTTGTGACGATTTAGCAGCTTTAAGCTTGACATTTAAGACTAGACTAGACTTGTTTGTTTGAGTAGAGTCACATATTTAGTGAGTTGTCACATCATCCATTTAATACAAGATCTTGTATGAAAATCTTCTTTAAAATACCTCTACTTGTCTCGCCTCATCCATGAGGGCTCAGCTCCTCATGGGGGTTTGGCCAAATTACCACATGGGTAGAATGATGTTGAGTGCGGCCTAGGTTCACTTGCTGTGTAGCTACCACTTGGTATCACTTGGAGCTTCGTTGGAAGAGGCGTAATAATTATGGTTATTTGTCAAATTAATTGTTAATGGTCTTTTATATTTTCTGTTTATTTTATTTATTTTTTACTTCAATTAAAAATTAGAGCATTCTTCAACAATTTCGAAATGCTGATAACTCAAAATGTAAAGAATTGCAGATTCCTCATTGCCACTACGAATCCATCTAAACTGATAGCAATATCATCTTCCAAAAACAAAAATTCATCATTAAAAGAGAACAAACAAAACTAATATTTTTGATTTTATTTTCTGCAATAACAATTCATATTAATAAATTAATTGTTCCATGATCAGTATGCCTAACTCGTCTTTGCTGATGAACACATAATAAAGAATGATAAAACTTCAACTAGTTTGATAGGACGGAATGTAAAGGATTCATCGTACTTTCCAGTCCCGTCCAAATCCGCGCACTCAATGGCAATTAATGGTGTAAACTACTAATTGACATAGCATATCGGTTGGAGATCAATGGAGTTCCAGATTGACAGTTCACTCTCATGATCAGTTGAATTTTCTTGAGAATTCTCATCCCTAAAATTCTTCTCGTTCCCTTTAATTTCGCCACCTTCATTTCTTGTTTTCATCTTTTCTTGGTTCGCTTTACATGCATTTCGGAGTCTGCTAAACTGATCAGACCTTTCCTGTTGTGAAGAGTTCCCCGATATGAGCTTCAACTTCAGGCATTCTGCTATACCATTGAATGCGTAAAGAGAAGCCGAGAACTTCCTTTCATAGTTCCTTTTCATCATCTCACTAAGCATCATTGGCTCATTTTCGTATCCCTCCAATGAGATCTCCTCAGCAATCTCAAAAGGGGAACAGTTGAACGATTTAATTTCATCAATGAATTGGAAATCCTCAATTTCAAGGCTCATGTTTTCTTGGTCGTGATTTTCTGCTTCTACTTCTATGTTGTCGTCTCCACTCGAGCAGTATTGATCATTCGTATGTTGCAGTAGATTGCTCAAGTTTTTCTCCGATTTATCGGTTTCTGTTATGCAGGATTCGAAACTTGATGAGTACGTATAATCAGTAGTGATCATACTATCATCAATTGGATGATCATTCAGAAAATCAGTGAAATGAGAAGCTGAAAAATCAGCAATTTCTTCATCTCTATACTCCTCAGGCTGCTGTTTTGGTCGCTCATCACGATCACGAACATGATTATCAGGCAAGAAAGGAGAAACTGTTGAAGAAGAGGCTAACGCGTTATTTCTGGACTTTAGCCTGCTTAGAAGAAGCTTAGTGATTTTCGATGGCAATGCCGGAGTAGAAGAAGACGATGGAGAAATAGGCCAAAAATTTGTTCGCGTATTTGTGCCACGGAGTAAACAAGCTGCCTCATCATAGGCTCTTGCAGCCTCCTCCGCCGTGTCAAAGGTGCCTAACCACACCCTTATCTTTTGAATGGTATCTTTTATCTCAGCCACCCATCGCCCTGATGGCCTTTGTCTAACACCAACAAATCGCTTTCGGGCTCGCCGGATTCCGCCTGTGGCAGCCGCTTCCTTCACCATCTTGTCCCAGGCAACATTCCCTTGATCATCACAAGTTTTCTCATCAAATCCACTAGCAGTTCTCTTCCTAGCCATTTCACTGTTTAAGGAGTTGGAGGAAATTTATTAATTTTTATTGGCTTATAAGTGTTTTTTCTTACCTATGTAAAGTTGATATGAGAATGTTTATATTTATATGCAGGGAATAGGAAGATCGTAAAAGGAGAATTAGTAGTGCTGAAATGGTCTTGTCTAGCTTGTTTTCACTCTTTTGTTTTTAATTATTTTCGGCTCATATCAAACATATGGAAAGTCTTCCTGACGAGAGAGAGAGAGAGAGATAAAATATACAATTATATATATATATATATATATATATATTTGTGTGCTTTGATCGAGTCAAATACTGAAGTTTCTTGCTTCTATGTTACTACTTATTTTAAGGAAGTTAATTTTCTGACTCATTATGTGATTGATTAAAGAAATCTAGGCTCTTGGAATGAGAATTGAAGATGATGTAATGCATATGATAAGAGCACGTATATAAAATTTACTTAATAAGAAAATTTCAATAAGGATGAACATGGTAGAAATGAGAATGCTAAGATCTAAAATGGATTAAAAAATGAAAATCCACGCAAATAAGGAGTGTTTATGCCCGACTGATTATAAATTAACACTATTTTCAAAGAACTAAAAAGACCTTGTGTTCAAAAAATGACGTAAGGCACGTTTGGCAGAACTTTTGTTTTTACTTCTTTAGAATGACTTCTTGATAAAAGGTCTTCTAGTAAGAAAAGTAACTTCAAAAAATTATACAAACATGTTAAAAAACAACTTTCTAATTTTGGAAGCAACTTTTAACTTTTAAAAAGTCTTGTCAAATGGGTCCGTAATCGTGTCTGAAGAGAGAAGGGTAAATATATCTAGTTATTATTGTTGTTATAATAGTATAATTATCAACATCGAAATGTAACCATCAACTTGTGATTTTTTAACCTTTGAATGGGTTATAATTGCAATGGCAATGTTTTTATTTGAAGGTATAGACATAGAAATTATCACTCATTGAAAAAAAGACTTGTATCTTTTTCCAATGGAAAGCTATAATACTTAATGAATTGATTAATTTATGTATCCTATATTTAAGAAATGTATAATGTGTTATTTTTACCTTCTCATAAGGTTTAAACTGTGGAATAAGAATCATGTATTCACTTAAATCTTGTGTAAATTAAATCCCTTCATGGGTCAATCGGATTAATTTTCTAATCAAATGTCTTTGTATGTTCATAATTTCCAGAAATAGGTTGCTACTAGACTTGAATTTAAGTAGGAATGACCATTACCACCCTTGTCCTGTCGAAAAGTTATCGTCACTTTTAATTAATTAATGATTTTTCAAATACAATTTAAATAAAAAACATAAAAATAAATTAAACAACTCGAGACATGTTCCTAAATTTGTGACAACAGACCATGATCCCAATCCCCACCACATTTACTATTCGGGGTGAGGATTCTCCACCCCATTCAGATGTAGGTGGGACGGACAGAGAGTGGAGAATTTTGCCATCCCTAAATGGACGTTCTTTTATAAGTCCGTGATACCACGTATGACATATCGACTAAAAGGTTAAAGGGTTAAAAAAGCATCACGTTTAGATCTTATCTTCATCATGGTAGTTGATATCGACACTTATTTTTGTTACATTTGTTATGCCCAGGATTTTGAAAAGTGCACGTGAAGCTTGGCATTATCGGCTAACTTTGCTTTCAGCTTTTTTATGCTCAGACTTCGTTTAAACCCACTTAAATTTGTAATAACTTGAAATTTGATCTTATCACATAATCACGCTTTATGCTTTTTAGAACATTAATAAGGAGAATGCAATAAATTTGATGTGAATAAATCCCCTGTCCAACAAGGTCAAATAACATACTTTGGAGAAGTAAAATTTATTTTAGATTAAAAAAAATCTAATCGCCTTGTTTTGTAATAGTATATATATGAGTCAAAGAAAGCGATTTCTCCAAAGTCACCCGACAAATGATAAGCATTTTCCAAATCTACAAAGTAGATGCTAACAGCTTATTATTTTCTAAAACTTTTTGTCGAAAGCAACATTTTCACGCGGAATTATGATAGTCTTAAGATTGAACTTATTTTTCTTCGTTTTTATTGTTAAGAAAAGGTTAAAACAAAATTTTTGCATCAAATATACGTTGAAAAATTTAAGTATCGTGTCCCAATAGATCAACGATAAAATCTCATAAAATCACGAATGGTATCATAGTTATGTCCATACAAAGAAGTTCCCAATAAAAGGGTATGTCCCAATTAATCGTGATAGCAAATATTTATATGGTTGACTTTAGAGGTTGTTGTTTAGACAAAAGGCGATGATCCTAACGATGTTTATGAAGCATGCATTCCCTCATATTTAAGGAAGATGAATCGATAAATCATTGTTTGAAGAGACTGAGATGATATGATTTTTCAACGGGAAATAAGCGAACAAAAATCCTATCTCAACTAGACTTGGAAATGCCTTGAATATATATATATATAAAAGTTTGACTACCCTTCTTAAAAGATTAACTTTTTGAGAGTGAACTCAGAATCTCAATACATATTATATTATGATTTCCGTGTTTAAATAATTAAATCTTTGGATGCTTAATTTTAGAGTTCTGATGAGCCTTGAAAATTTAAATTTTTGAATTATTGAAATATATGGACATATTTCTCATTTGTAAAATCCTAAGAAAGTTAAGAGGAAAAAACAAAAAAAAGATTGTGGGGTGTATTGTACGGCCTCTTCAGTTAACCAAAATACGAGTGTTTTACAATGTACAACTTTTCTGTTTGTTGTTCTGTTTTATTTACTTAAAAGTGTGTTTGGCTAAGTGCAATTTATGCAAAAGCAGGTTAAATTTTATTCTGAACATATTTGATAAGTCACCCTTTTACTTAAAAGTAAACATATTTACTTATTTTGACAATATGCTAAGTTAAATAACTTACTTATTTCTAAAATTGACTCATAAAATAATTACCTATTCTGAAACTTGCATATTTACTTGTAAGTATAATTTCTTATTTCAAAAATTGAAGCATCATGTGAACGTGACATGTATTGAAATAATAGAACAGCAAACTAAAAAATAATACAAATTTACTTATTAGCCAAAAGTCGAAAAACATCTTACGATTTATTTTGTTAAGCTAAAATTGTACTGTAATGAACTGGAAAGTACTTAAAAAATTCTCCCCCCCCTTCCTAGCCCCTTCGGGGGTAGCCGAGCAGGTGGAGCAGGTGAACGCGGAGACCAAACGTCACGAGTTCGAATTTCCTGTCAACACTTCTTCGGTCGAGTCCGTCACACCGAGATTACCTAGTGCGGTTTACCTCTTCAGTGTGGTTTGCAGGTTACTTCACATAGAACGAAATTTACTTAGTGCGCACTCACGATAGTCGAGCCTTCGCCCCTTTGGGTGGTCGGGACTTCGCGACAGATAGCGACTTAAGGTTCCTACGTCAACCAATTGTGCATTCATTTTCTATGGTTAGGCTATAATGTATCTAGAAAAGCCAAATGGACCTCATATACATGTTCAAGAAAAGGTTTCCTGTAATTGCTCCATGTGGAGAATAAAGAAGAATCCACAAGTCTATTCAAATTAAGCACTTAACTTTAGTATAATTGATTAATTTCATAATCATTGACTAAACATCCTGCAAATATTCAACTCCTACT
>CAIGRN010047887.1:0-24678 GCA_903798345.1 Fraxinus anomala
GCGCCCAAATGAAAGATTATGAGGTATTTCACACAATATGTAAACGTTAGGGTATATTGTCAATTACTCTTGCTGAATTAATTAAAAATTTGTATAAAATATTGAGCTTTTTCATGGTTTGTTAAAAGGGTAAATTTCACTCTGAAGTCCTCCCCATGGAATTAGACCTTCATCTCTCCACAGATTTAGTAAACCCTCACTCGTTCTTACCACTTGAATTATATCTTGATCTCTCCAAATAACTAATTAAAGTACTTGAAAATAATAGAAATAAAAAATACTAAAGCTCTCGGTTGGGATTGAAATTAGATTTTTAGTAGAATTTGATAAATATTGATGAAATATGTGATAAAAAAATTTTGGGTTCTATGAAATATGTGGTAAAATTAATTATTGACTTTGACTTAAATTAAAATATTGATTTTAATCAATACCAAACAGGGATAAGAAGATAAACACGGAACTGAGGAGAAAATTTAACCCCATTGATGTGATGCCACCCAGGTTTCAAGAATCTCTCTCAATTATAGGGGTTTTGAAAGATAAGTTCAAGAAATGAAAATTTTTTAGTCAAACTTTAGTTGCACCAAGGGACAACATGAAAGATATTTCATAATGACACTATCTGTACAATGTGTAATGACAATATTGATTGACATATCGATGTCTCAAAAAATTGTTGGTTAAAAAAATCAACAGTTTTTCAAATTGTCCAAAGACAGCAATGTTGTCAATGAACATTGTTCATCAAGCATGATTCGACGTCTTATGTTCAGTCTCTCAAGTTTCGAAAGAGAGAAGGTTTTAATAGTAGGTCAGATCGAGATTTTTCTCAAAAAAGTCGTCTCAATTATGATGCAACGTGGAAGTTATATCAGCAAAAAGAAGTCATATATAATTGGGATATGATCGGTTTCAATTATTAAGGATGCTTAGCATATCTAGTCTACATATCGGTGGATGCCTTGAGGTTCAGATTGATATATCTGAGAATTCTTAAAAGGGGTAAAAATTAGAATAAGATGGGAGTACAGACAGTTGACATATTGAAAACTGAAATTCCCCTGGATGAGGAATCGGTGGTTATACCTGAAGATGCTAAGGCTGGTTTAGTTCTTGTAGACATCATCAATGGCTTCTGCACTGTTGGAGCTGGCAATCTGGTAATTGTTCTACTTCTGTCTTCCATCTTCTTTTTCTTTAATTTTGATCCTTTGATATCGAGATTCTTAAGAACATCCACTTGTTGGAGTCCATGTCCGGTGATCTTGAACTTCTAAAAAGGAATAGTCTACTACATGTAATAGTTTGTTAGAATATCAAAGACTTCATTCATTACAATCAAATTTTGCATATAAAAGTTGGATCGTTTATGATTATATTTGTTCAGGCCCCGACAGAACCAAACAGGCAGATCAGTGAGATGATTGAGGAATCGGCAAAACTGGCTGAATTATTCTGTGACAACGAATGGCCTGTGCTAGCTTTCCTCGATTCGCACCACCCTGGGAAACTGGAGCACCCTTATCCTCCACACTGTATTTCTGGAACTGATGAATCAAATTTGGTTCCCGGTACTTAACTTATATATCTTAGTGCATTAATTTGTCAACAGTCTATGCTCAAGCATAGAATTTCCCATTCTTGTCAGTTGAATTCATGAATATAAATGTAAATCTGCAGCTCTAAGGTGGATAGAGACAAAACCAAACGTGACAATCAGGCGTAAAGATTGCTACGATGGCTTCATTGGTTCGATTCAGGAAGATGGTTCTAATACTTTCGTCGATTGGGTGAAAAACAACAAGATTCAAGTTGTGAGTAGTACTCTATTTTCTATCATTCTTCGAATATAAATGAGTATTATTTATGCTACCTTATAATGTATAGACACTTTAGTTGAAGAAATTAAGGAGGGTGAATTAGCCACGGTACTGACTGGATAAAATTTGTCAAGTTACTGGTGGTAGGGATCTGTACAGACATCTGTGTGCTGGATTTTGTATGCTCCACATTATCAGCTAAGAACCGGGGTTTCCTGGAGCCTCTGGAGGACGTGGTAGTGTATTCTTCAGCATGCGCCACTTTTGATTTTCCGGTTTCACTGGCAAGAAACACCAAGGACCATTTGCCTCATCCCCAGGTTTATAACTACACAGAGTTCTCATTTTCCATCATTTTTTCTCATATTTAACTTTTGCAGAGCCAACCAAAGTGATGGAAAAGAAGTCATTTAGCCAATCCCAAATTTATTTGAGAAAAACACATTGTGGTGCAGGAGGGTTGAACACTCTTGTATCTGCTATTAAGTTCTGAGTAATTCATGTTTATGACAGGAATTGATGCATCATGTGGGACTTTACATGGCCAAGGGAAGAGGTGCAAAGATTGCAAGAGAAGTGTTCTTCAATACATCCAAGAATCTGTGAAGTGTAATCACCTGTGTTTATAGCTAGCCTTGACATATTCTGTACCAGGATTTCCTCCTGTTGGAAAAGTCATGTATCATAGAAAAAATAAATGTGCATGAAAAATAAAACGCATGGAACTTTTGCCGTTTGATGGAATGAAATTATGCTTGCTGTCACCCTTTTGAAAAAAATGAAGACTTATTGAATCCATCGAGATTGACAGGGTATGTATCCAACTCGTAAGACTAGCACTTTTCCAGATCCTAGATTTCTAATCTGAAGCCACTAATGAAAAGAAACCATATATAACTAGTAGAAAGCTTAGATAGAGTAGTTTAACACTATACCTTGTTGGACTTTTGATGCAGAAATAACTGCAAATGAACAAGACAAAATATATACTTGCAAAGAATATATCTCACACATTCTATAAAAGATGCCATATAACGGTAGTGAGGTGAACCTTAATTATCATGATCTTAAAAAACAAACAAAAAAAAAAATACTTTTTCCATCAACTGCCATCAAAATTATTCTTCACGGCCCCACCAGATTTGTATCCACACTTGGTAGAATAGCAAAATGTGATCAATATGACTAATGAATCACAAAGCTATATATACATGCAAGAGAAGTTTTCAAATCAAAAATAAAAATGTTTTTGACACTGGATTATTAGTTTTCGTACATGGGAAGCTTGCATTATTTCAGCAGCTAAAATTCTTCTCTCATCCTTATAACCTTAAGAATTAGTTCTTATGTAACAACGGATCAGGAATGACTTGGGGTTCGAAATCTGGCTTCAGATAACGAGCAAGCAAATCAGAATACATTTCATATCGAGCAGTCATTCGGAATCCCCACTTGTCCTTCAGTTGCCTGCAGAGGTTAAGATCCATGTCTGATATCATCAAGCCATCCCTGTGACGAGATAGAGATGGTGTGCAAGAAGAATCTGGTGCTGAAATATGACTTGAACCATAGAAATGCCCGAAATCAGAATGTTCTGGCTTTCCATCACCTGAAGTGAAAGGATTAGGGAAGATCTCTGTCCCAACACGGTTAATGGAACACACAAAATAACTGTTTGCTATCGCTGCATTACGAGCCTGCAAAACCATGAATGTAAATCATTTTAAAAAATGTTGATTCTTATTCTTGCAAAATTAAAGCCGCCAAAACATCAGTTATTGTTTTAGCAGTTCATATTAAAGCTGCCAAAACATCATTACTCGTTGCAGGCTCATTTTCATTTAAGAACTAGACTGCTCTACATTTAAACTATCATGGAGAAATTTAATCAAGGTGAATGTTTAACAAAAGGAGAAACAATAAATTGTTACCTCAATGGGCCACATTGGTTCACTGAGTTCACCAACAGTTGCCGATGGGTTGAAAACAATCTCAGCACCGTTTAAACCAAAAGCTAACCAATTGAGAGGATGATGTCTTCCATAACATATATTAACTGCAATCTTTCCATAAGCTGTTTCAAATACAGGGTGCCCAGTGTTCCCCTCCATATAGTAGGTACTCTCGTTGAAGTCTCCAACTCTAGGTATATGATTCTGCAAGTAAATTATTTTCAAACAGAGAATATTGAGGTGCAAAGATTGGGAAAATAAAGTTTGATGTCAACATCACCTTCCTGTGCTTCCCTATTATGTTGCCATGATTTCCAATTATTACAGCAGTATTCCAGATAGTCTCCCCATGTTTCACATCCCTCTCGAGGATGGGACTTATTATGACCATGTTGTATTTCCTGGCAAAGTCCTGAAGAAACTGTGTTGATTCCCCATCAATTGGCTCTGCAAATTCACACCATTTCTTCTCCCTAGTACAAAATGCAAATGGCATCATCCATGCCTCCTGCATATGAATTATACATTATAATTTTTAATTTCACAGAAAGCCAATTGTTGTACATCTGTAAATAGAAAGAGAACCGTAGAATTTGAGAGAAGAATTCAGTATCATTTAATATCATGAACCAAATTTAATTATCCAACAATACAATTCCCACTTATACGTAAAGTTCCTAAAAAAATAAGAATGCCACCATGACTATTAAGGGGAAATTTTCTAACTCAATAATTAATAATCATTAAAATCAATCAAATATTTACTTTCTGAATGTATACCTAAAATGAGTGCGTGTTTACAGTGTGTAACCTGCAACATTACGAAGGCAATTTCCTTCATGGAGAAGTTACCTCCAATTTAATCTCCATCAAGAACATACCTGTAAGCATAACACATTGACTCCTGAAGTGCCTGCAGCTTCAATGATGGGGGTCAATTTCTGAAAGATGGCCCTCTTCTGGTCCAAAAGGGGTATTATTGTTGGTAGAGCAATAGAATGCTGAATGATACCCACTCTAACAATACGAGGCTCTCTCAGCGACTCATTTTCAGCTTTAAATGAAAATGCCTGGATGGAAATACACAAATGAACATTTTGAATATAATATAAATCGACGGGGCAAAACAATTCTTTTTATCAATTTGATAGAGATGAGGTTCTGAAGTATGAATGAATATCATCTCCAATGAAATTAAACAGTGTCAGTACTTTTCTGGGACTCGTGGGGTAAAGTGGTAAACGCCTATGAATATGATGATCATGTAACCATTCTAGTCTAAATGAATATAAAGTTCAAATTAGTAACTAAAATTGTGCACAAAACATACAAAGAACTTCCACTCTCTCTCTTCCCTATGATGATTAATGAAAAAAAAGAAAAACTTCAAAGGTATATCTATTTACCTGAAGATCAAAATCATGTTTTGAAGAGAGAGCTTTAGCAGGCTCGGGAAGAGCGAGAGTTTCAAGAGCCTTCGCACAGTTTAGCCCACGAAGCAACCGGCTGACTTCCTACGATCAAGACTGTATGATTCACGTAATGAAATTCAAATATCTAAAAAATCATCTCGATGTAACACACTATCCGCATAAAACACGCGTTCAGATCAAAATAAACTAAAACCAAATAAAATGGAACATAATAGTAGGATTAGAAGTTAAGTATGTCCCAAACTGTCTGCAAACAACAGGAGAAGAATTCAGATTCAATCCAAGTAATCAATATCAATCAAGCTAATCTAATTAACAGTTAACCTGAAAAATTTGGGGGCTGAGGGAGGCTTGAAGGAGGCTGTGAAGAGAGTCGAATCCACAAATCGAACCATCTTTTGCGATCTCCTTCTCCGGCTCCGCTTTTCCATTTGCTTTAACAGTTCCACAATCATTTTTCTCCATTTTTCGGTATTTCACCAAAGAATCGTGAGGAAACGAAGATTATTGATTGATTGATCTGAGTGACGTGTTCTTGGGGAGGAACGTGATGGAATGCACATGTGGCATCAGGTCATGCTGTTAAACTTTGATGTGGCCAAATTCTGGCTACTAAACTTTGAGATAATTGAATTTTGACCATTAAGATTTGAGATGATTGAGTTTTTGTCACAAAACTTTGAAAAATATCTTTTATGACTCGTAATAAATTTGGATTTGATCTTATTTAAAAATAAATTTATTGTGTGTTTCATTGTAAAATTTAAATATTATGATGAAAATAGCTTTAAATTTTACAGAGATAAATTAAATTTAAATTTAACTATTGTGAAATTGAATAATTATTTTTCGTGGAATAGATAATGCTTGCAAAGCTGTGCAAAGAAAGTGATTACTAATTGCAATGAAACACACAATATATTCGTTGTTAAAATTAAATTAAATCTGAATTTTAACAACAAATTTTAGCTCCTGTTTGATGTCCATTATTTTAAAAAATGGACTTTTAAAAAGTAAATTTTTGCAAAATGTGTGATTTTTAGTTGGAAAAAATTTTGAGTTTACGTTTAAAATATTTTATTGTATAATTAAAAATGAGTGAAAATTAAATATTTTTGTTTGAAAGAGAGATAAATGGAGGCTTAATTAAATTCAAATTTATAGTGAGCAATAGAAGACATTTCTCAAAATTTAATAACAAAACTCGACCACCTCAAAGTTCAATGAGCAATAGAAGATATTTTTCAAAATTTAGTAGTCAAAAGAAAATTTAGAAAAGAAAAAATTATCTTCTCTTACCAAACTCACCCACCCATTGTCAAAACCGACCCCACCCATCTTAATCCAATCCACTCATAGTCAAACACTACATCAACAAAACAATCACGCCGACAACGACATCAACACCACCATCATAGAAAAATTAAATTAAAAAAAATGATTGAATAAAAATTAGCAATTGAAATTGTAGTGAGGTAGATTTCGATGGTCTCCTTGACGTGAGTGTTGTTCCGGCTGCTCTGACCGGTGTTTGCTACCTGTAAAATGAGGTCGGGGTTTTCTTCCCCGTTATACTTCCAACGTGAGAATTAGTACTCGGTTTTAGAGAATATGGAGAGATTATAGTGGAATTCAAATAGTTCGGGTTTCAAGAAGAAGCTACATTTTTCACCTTGGAGGTATTTATAGGCACCTGTTGCTATGCACGCGTTCGACGGTTGCTGGTGTCACGTGTCATACGTACACATCCCAACTTTCCTCACGTTCTAGTAGAGTCACCCCCACTATTCAAGTGGTTGGTTATATTCATGTTTGCCGTTGGTTGGTTCTTGTCTAGCTCATTGTTATTTATGTGATTACGTGTGGCGTTGGACCCATAGTGGTAGACGGCCCGTGTGGACGTAGAAGGTCTCATGGGGGTCGACAGCCTCATGGCGATAGACAATATTATGATGGTAGACGGTCCGTGTGGACGTAAAGGGTCTCATGGGGAGTCGACGGTCTCATAGGGTTGACGACCGTATGCGGTAGACGTGGAGCGTATCTCGGGTAGTCCTGATCCCAATTGTCTACGTGAATAATTATCAATGCTATCTTTTATCAGCAATCTAGATTGCAAAACGACCACCACCAGGCTGCAATCTTGTTTTGGGGAAGGTGAAGCCAACTATGGTATCTCTAAAACTAGTTGACCAGTCAACCAAGCGCCCTCGAGATTTGGTTAAGGAGGTACTCATTAAAGTGGACAAAGTCCAATGGATTTCATCATTCTTGACATTGAGGAAGACTATGATATGCATGTGATTTTGGGTCAACATTTTTCTCGCAACAGCTCAAGTTCTAATTAATGTGGAGAAATATGAGCTAATCTCGAAGGTGCAGAATGACAAAGCCATATTCAGTGTATATAATTCACTCAAGCCACTAGCCAGTCAAGAAAATTGCTTTAGAGATGATGACCTGATGAAATCGAGCAAAATGATTGTAAACCGAAGATTAAGTGTGGAAAGGAGGAGCTTAAACCAAAGGTTAAAATAGGTGGATATGATGGAGCAAAATTTTGGGAACAAGGTATAGTAAAGATTTGGAGAGTGAAGGAAAAACCTTGCAAAGTCGGTAATTGCAAACAATGCATGGATTTCAAAGCTGGAACCAACGTGGCTTGATTGATCATTTCAACTAAGTAAATGACCTTAAGCAAAACTTATTGAGAAGCAACCAAATCTTCTTACCCTTTTACTTCTTATTTTTCTCATTATTAGACTAGACACATCTGTTTGAAATTTTTATTGAGCATTATGCAGTCAAGGTTATCTTAAAATTGTTGATGTTTTTCCCATGTAGGTACCATCAAAGAATAAAGCTATCACTCCTACAAACTAAGCCATATGCCAACCTCATCACTAGCGGCGAATCTAGGAATTCGAGTGAGTTAAGACAGATCAAGATGAGTGCGCGTGACTGCTCAATGGTTGCTCGAGAGGCCACCCAATTTGTGAAAAAAAAAAAATTCCAAACGGAGCCAGCGAGGTAGCCACCATGGCTCATCGGGTACTGGCTCCGCCCCTTCTCATCACCCCAGGAAAGTTCTCTTTCCTTGTTCTTACTTGATTCATAACATTTGGATAATGTTGTTTTAAGTTTGAGGGTGTGACATGTCGATCCTATGCGTTTGTGTGTCGTCATGTTTTTAAGTCTACTTAGGTGGGTAAGTATTAATGTTCCAAATTTCAACCAAAAAAAAAGTAAAAAATCAAATACATTGAGAAATCCAAACAATAAAATTTGAAAAAAATAAAATAGCAAAAAGTAGTTGTGTAACTTAGTTGAATAGTCTTGTCGACTAATAATGATGTATTGTTAGAAACTAGGTTTAATTCATTATGAATAACTGAATGTTGCTACTCCTTGTTGAGGAAAATCAATGATGCCCTTTCATGAGTTTTCACTTTTGCTTTTTGCAAACTTACTAAAGGCTTGTTATATCTGCTAAAACTACTTGTAAGAGTGAACCCAAAAGCATTTTCTAACCAAAAGTAATTTCAAAACAAGAGGGGGAATATTGCAAACAAAAGTAAATTGAAAAGAATAATGAAAAACATTCAATGTGTTTTCGTATTATAGTAAGTTCTATTGCAGGAACTAGAGAAGCAATAAGCACAACTCTTTAAAACCTAGGAAAAACGAATGGTCATAATGCAAGATCTAACAAACATACAGTCCAAAAAACTCTTGCAGCAAATTTTTCTTGATGGAGCTTAATGCAAAACGTATAGTGATTAGCTCTAAAAGCATCAGAACCATTTTGAAGGTTTGATATAGACTAGGTGAATTGTTCGAAGAATGAGGAGAAAATGAAGGTTATTCTTCAGCGGAAGCACTTGCAGCACTCAGGTCTACCGACAAATCGAGAACCTGAACCAGGAAAAAGAGAAAATAAATATATAAAAAGTAACTATAAAATTTCTGAAAGTTATATACACTTCATGCAATTTTCACTTATGTATATCCATCAGTTACCTTTCCAGTTATCTTGGTGTACATGGCTAGAACATCAGTTACAGTGGACTCGAAGTGTGTGGTTGCATCATAACTCTGCAACAAATGACAATATGCAGCAAGTGATCGGTGAGAAACACTGTGGAAGGTATAGCGAAAATGGAGATTACAAGTTTTTCTTCCTCACGTCCATCTATCTTATCGTACAAAAACAGCCCCCTCAGATTCCTCCATATACCTTAGGAAGATAGGGCAACCTAATACATAGATATGAAAGCCCAGTATACCCTTTTAAGAAAAGGTCAATCCACATTTGAGGAGATAAGTAAACAAAAATTAGGCTCCACAAAGTCCAACAATTACTACGTTTATCA
The DNA here is from genome assembly GCA_903798345.1 of Fraxinus anomala. Taxonomy (NCBI): domain Eukaryota; kingdom Viridiplantae; phylum Streptophyta; class Magnoliopsida; order Lamiales; family Oleaceae; genus Fraxinus; species Fraxinus anomala. Next base: position 9,582 of record CAIGRN010047887.1, read on the forward strand.
CATAAAAGTAGCACAAATGATGAGCATCTAATTCTCACTAGCAAAGATGCATACATTATAATGGACAGAAGTTTATATACTTACTGTGGAAATGAAACAATTGTCGGCATCACTCTTATTAGAGGGTACCAATCTGTCATAAGTTTCATAAAAGATCTCGTCTATTGGTCCAAGGAGGTCTACTCCTGGCTTCAGTTCAACTTCGGGGTTGTCTGTCTCGGCTTCTGCTGAAACAAAGGCAATATATTTTCCTTTGGGCGCTACATTGTGTGCATAAGAGCAGCAGAACAGATACCTGTTGTAAATAAACAAATATGTCTTTACGATTATCCAGAACTATGACTTCGTGTCCGGAACTAATGTTTCCCATTTGAGATTATAATGTTTTGAACTCCTATAAAGTTCTCCATAACCTATTGTCATAAGAAGAATACACAGTAAACTAGGTAAACATACATATCTGATTTACGACCAAGTTGCTTCTGTGGTAGAATGACTTGGACCGAGTGAGAATCTTTAGTGTCTGGGATTGGGTGGCTCATTATGCATATGGCACGAGCGACCTTACCAACCTTCTGGACCTGTGACAAACATTTACTTTAAAAAGGTTGATGTGCAACAGAAATGTATATTCATAATACTATTTGACAGATGAAAGCTAAAATGATAGCTAAAATGATTGAATTTCAATGCATCTATCAATTAATCAGGGGGTAATAAAATACTATGTCCCAACTCACTGGAAGTTACCTTATCGGGTAAATAGGATGGATCACAAACAACTTTTATGCATTTAGCAGTTTCTCCTTCAGATGTTACACCAATAGCTTTTCCATCCCCATCAAACTCTACCTGCAATCAAAATATTTCACTCATAAAAGGTCCCAATATAAGCAAAACTTTCTCATGCCAATTTGTCTTTGTAATGGAAAATTTAAGATATGCACAGAGGGGCTGGAGTTTCAAATTCCTACAAAATTTATGTGCTTGATTAAATTATAGGAGAAGCCGAGTTACTATAATATTGTTTCTTGCATTTCCTTATTCCCTAATGCAAAAAGACAACATCTGAAATTAAGTCACTGGGAGAAGTACGGCCAAAAGTATCCTTAGCTGAGGGATGAAAAATTACCTTACATTGTGGCTTGTTTAGCATGTAAGTCCCACCATAAACTGCACTTAGACGTGCAAATGCCTGCAAAGTTCAACATGAACCGGACAGTCAGATCAATGCAACAGAAATAAGTTGGGATAGCTATCAACGCGCAGAAAGATAAATAAGGAAAAAAAAAATTACAAGCAGTGACAAACCTGAGGCAATTCTCCCAGTCCATACAATGGATAGATGTAAGGTGAGCCTGATTGAAAGCGTGCCAAAGACTCTGCATATAGCTTTTAGAAAGAAAACAAGAATGGTTACTAATAAATTCCTTGAAATATAGAATCCTGCACTGGAAAATAATAAGAAATTGTCATTCATTGACAACACTGGGTGGACCCATGGCTGTTGGTTGTAGTTCAATGGATTATGGCTGGTGTCAATATATATAAACACTCCTTTCTGAGCCCTTGTTTGGCACCCATTCTCCTTAATTTTTTTTTTCTCTTTCTTCATTTAAACCACACATTCTCCAAATAAAATAATATTACACACAAATCTAAAATTTTTCATTACTTTTCCACCACATATTCTCCCATCAATCACTATTTCAAAATTTCTATTCCCATTAAAATGGGTGCCAAACACTCACTGAAAAAGATGTAAATGCAGAATCATACATTTCTAATAATAAATTATCTCCAACTACCTAAAGAAAGATAAGTATCTCTTACCAAGAAGAGACTTGAAGATTCTGATAAAGAAGTTGGTAGCAAATAGTTAATAATGTATTTGAAAATAAGAGTATTTATGAGCCACAATACGAATTAAAGAACGCCCAAAAAAAAGATACAACCGATTATTTTCTACCAGCTATGTACTTGGCGTACCTCCCGAATCAGAAAATCCATTTCTTTTCATGGATCAACGTCTATAACCCACTCGTAATATATTTTATATTAAGATTTTCAATGTGAAAATCATTAAACCTTAGGTTTAGAAGAACTAGGCACAATGCTGGTGCTACTAAGGAGATCAATGCTGTCATTTATTCAAATAATCCAAACTACAGTAAAACAAAATTTCCACCTTCATTCTCTTCACAAAATCCAAAGCTGGCTGGTCCAAGTAACTATCGTCATTATGAAGTGCCAAGGCATGGCCAATGAAATCAATTGTGTCGTCTTCAAGTTCATATTTTCTGCATTAATGGTTTAGACAATCAATAATTCGCATAAAATAGCAGCCATTCACAAATATCTTACTACAAAATCGAAAGATTTTTTTCCTTCTATCTTCTCTTTCTGGACATGACAATAAGCATGTATGCTTTGAATATATCTCATAAGAAATTGAAGTTCATTACACCACTCTGCTTGTTGCTTTTATAATCAACTTCCAGTGAGTGCCACTGTTTTGTATCTTAATCTGAACGTCAATGCTTTATAATTCCTACAATTTCTACCTTTCTAAAGCAGTCAATAATAATCTCCTATATATTTTTAACACCCAAACACCACATAGGACAAGGACGCGAAAAAGGGAACAAAGGAGAATAGTATATGAATTGAACAGATTGAGACAACCTCCTATGTATTGTGTGTCTAATTTCTCCAAAATATTCCTGCACCATGCCATAAGACCACCAGTAACATTCTCCAAATTTGGTTATCTTAACCCCATGGTATCTACTACATATTAATCGAATTTCATTATACAGGCAACAAAAATGTTTGCTCATTAGAGCTTTTCTGATGCATCATTAAGGTTACTGGAACAATTTTGCCTCAGATGTTCAAAATAATCAAATCTTGATATCCAGCCAAACTATATGAGATGTGATCAATTGCAGATATACTTTCTACTTAATTATAAGGTAAATTCATTTCCCTGTATAATGACACGTGAATTTTCAATTAATAGTTTCATTAACAAACTAATTGAGATGAAGCTGAAGAAAACAGGAGGAAGAAAAAAATCGATTAACAATATAAATATTAGATGACAAAAAACTTATAATAAGCAGAAAAACTCAAAAGAATTCAACAATAAGGATGAAATACTTACGCAATAAGTTCTTTTCCTGTGGTTTTGTTCAAATCCATCCCATCATGAGTTTTGGGGTCACTCTCTTCAAAGTCTTGGACAAAAATAAAGAATTTTCGAGCACGACGCTTTTCAAATAGCCCCATCAATGGGGATTTCAGTGCTTCAACATCACTTGCAGGAACCTTGTAGATCTACACGTCAAATTTTGCAAGTATGAGAAATATACAAATGTGTTACAAGCGTATCATAAAGACAGATCGATGGTAAAACCTTTTCAAGTAGTATACCTTCCCTTTATTGTATACAAAACTACCATCTACAGCCTTGAAGTTCAGATACTTGGTAACATTAGCATGGATAAGCACACGTACCAAAGTTCCATTTGCCATCATGAACTAACAAAATGCATAGAAAAATGTTACACAACATAGAGAAAATGAAAACAACAGAGAAAGATGGCTATGCACTGGGAAAAAATGCTACACTTTCAAGTCAATACTCAACATTACAGATACTAATGATTGATTTAAATGTAAAAAGCTGGCTTTACACCATTGACACAAGAACAAAAAAAGTGGTTAAATATATATTTTATAAAAAAATTTGGACAAATGTACATCTACCTTGGGAATCATATCAACATTGTAATCTCTGCTAGCACCTAAATTCTCTGGGGGCTGTTCATCTCCCCTGAAGCGCTTCCAGAGCTATAAGAAACAAGACTAAGTTGTTATACAAAGAGGGGCAACTTAAAACAGAAAATAAGGATCACTCTTGTGGTGTGCTCCAATTTTTTGTTTTTAACTTTGCCATTACATGTTCATAAGATTCCAAGTCATGATGCTGAAAGAGCATCTAATATTTGAATGAATACATATTTAGATTCTCAAAATCAAATTTACCTGAATCAAATTAAGGGAGCTGGACTCTCCTCCATAGTAGTCATTTTTGTCCATGTGTAAAACCTGCTCAAATAATCTCACAACTGAAACTTAATCTAATCTAAAGAAATTGGTTATTGACAACATAGTGGCAGACATCAAACGTTAATGATTGTAATAGTTATTTAATCAAAACTAGAAGAGAAACTCTTGAATGGGATAATAAAGAGTCCTTGCTAAATCTAGAAGGCATGAGAAAAGAAATTAATATATTTGATAAATCTTGGCTTAAGGAAACAACTACTATTCCTTCCATGTACTAATCAATTAGTACTAAAAGATTAAGCTGAATTTATTCAGTGAGTATTAACTCGTATCAAGTAGTATTATTTCAGCCATTGTATTGAACTGAATTTTGTTCGATTTCATTCATTTTCTTAATTCAGCATCAAATTATTATTAACAACAAAAAATTCGAAGCCAAATAATTACTAATTCAATAGCAATTAATTTCATTTTGAAAATACAATTTGAATCCGAACTAGTCATTCCTGTTTTCAAATTTAAGGCCTCCCATAGCATTAGTTTCTCATTTTCAACAATCAAGAATACACAACCAGATGCTTCACAGTTCACAAGGCAGCTCTTATATTCAGATCGATAAAAAATCATTAGAAACCAACAAAAACTTAGGCCTCGAGATGAGAATTAGAAAATCAATCCCAAAGCCGGATTTGAATTTTTAATCGCCCTTTCAATTTTTCTTTTCCAACATTAGGCGAATCCAATCCTGAACACTCAGATCACAGTGATGCCAGGCACGACAAAAGCACAATTCTAGAAATTAATTACTAGATCTTGATTCTAACTAGCTATTATTAAGAACATGCAACTACCTGCAGACGGAGACAATTCTCGAATGAATTCGAAACAAGATAATGCTGGGGTCCCAACAAAAGAACACGTAATACATCTGCATGTAAGCATATTACTACTTACTTTGAGTCCATCGACGGAGAGGAGGCCACTAAGAATGCACTCCTTGAGGCCCGTGCCAAGAACAATGACGTCATATTGTTCATCCATGACGATCGATGTACAGAAGTACGAGAAAAATCAAAAGAAGTTTAAAGAAAGAGAGAACGAATTGAGTGAGTTTAGAGAATGAGCGATGGATGAATATTAACGGTTTTATTTTGGGGGAAAGGAACGAGTCCTTGGCGCGGATTTATATTTGCTTATTCATTAATTCCGCGATAATATGGGAGTGCTAATTTTGATTTAAATTTTTTAATTTGGACCTCATTTTCTCTTCAACTTAATATTCTTTTGACACCATTTATTTTGAATTGAGATATGTCGTCCAACTTTTACTGTCCAACCAATTAATTATTGACACATCATTTATCATTTTATAAGCATAAGTAGTTAGAGAAAATTTAGAAATGTTAATTTAAAATAATACGTCAATAATTAATTGGGTGAACAGTAAAAGTTGAAAAGCAGATCTCAACTCATTTATTTAATACGTTGCACATGGACTTAATTATCGATAACATATGAAATTTATATTAAAAAAAATTTTACCATATATTTCAATGGATCCATAAATACTATTCACTTATTCATTTACTTTGATCTATTTATAAATTTAATCGTTCGTAAATTCTTCCCAAACGGCGTCTAAAATTTTACACTATATGGACTAATGGATTTATTAATGGGAGATTATTAAAAACGTACTAATTAGTTGACACGTTAAGGGATTACAAATTCACTTCGTGACTCAGTTAAGCAAATTCTTAGCATATTTTCTTAAAGAATATGATGTGGAATCCCTTCTTAATGCGTTCATTTTAAGTGTTGGAACTTTGTTAATGAATTTCATTTTATCCAACAATGAAAATTTTAATGGTCGAACACGACCCATAGGCGTTATTTATATTGGGTTATGTTGAATCAGGTTGATCGACTTGTTTTAGCGATCAAATTTTTTATCATTGAATTAATTATGTTCCAAATTAAATCACTTTAGGTAGCATATTTTATCAATGACAAAAATAAACGTAGTCCAAATACGGAGAATACAATGAAAAGCTAAAGAACTATATTTTATGCGTTCTAATCATGCTTCTCAACACCGTACGTAAAATGTAATGTCTCTATGACTATTCTTTTTCAAATACACTTCTTGAAATGGATTGTCTAAGTTATTATCATACTCCGAATTCGATTAGTCCTAAGTTTCATCATCATCATCTTCATGAATGTATTAAAAAGTGAGCCTGCATTCTCGAGTTATGCTGGAACATCATGAATCAGGTATAGAGGTAAGGATTGAAGAAGTGCACTTTCAGCTTATACGTTTCTTTAATTTAACTCTACTTTGGAGATCACTTCTTCCACCGTCATTGCTAATAGAACTTTGCAGAGTGGATAAAAAAAAGTTGATAATAAATATATTCAATAATTAATTTTAATTACATATTTCATGAAAATTACATTCCTTTTTTCAATTTATCAACTATGCATGTTATTAACTTTTATCAAATTCTATTAAAAATCACTAAATAAAATTTAGGCCTTACCTAATCTGTCCGGACTGCATCGAGCTGGAGTTTTATAGTGTCAAGTTGGCTTGTACTGCATCGAGGGTCATTAATTTTTTTAAATTTTTTCTCTTTTTTTTTTATATTGTCAAGCTGGACAGTACTGCATCGAGGGTGTTTGATACCCATTAATTTTATTATTTTTCTCTTTTTTAATTATAATTACACGTTCTCCAAATAGAATAATATTACACACAAATCTAAAACTTTTCATTATTTTTCGACCACATTCTTCCATCAATCACTATTCCAAAATTTATAATTTTCAAAAAATGGGTGCATAACTAGGTTGTGTGCCATGGCCAAACACTTTACACCTAAGTTTATTTAATCAGTTTAAGCTTATAAAGTAATGTTAAATTCAACAGGATTTAAATATTTTATACGTACTTCTATCATATAAAAAATAATATGAAAACCATTCCACGAATAATCGAAATGTCTATAAGGCCTTAACATGCGTGCACTAATCTTTTGTTGATTCGAGAAGGATAAGAATTTAGCCTTCTTGGCAATAACTTACATTATAATTTATAAATATATCCTACTAAGGAAAATAGAAAACTATTCTTCTGGGTTGGAGTCTCCTGGCCTCATCTTCAGTAGGTGAAAGGTAAGCTGCCAAAATTAACATTAGCATACAGTCAAAAAGATATGTGACTACCTCTTTTTAATTTTTTTATTTTCGTAAATTTGAAGTCGAATACATGAATTTAATGAACATTCATACCCCAGCCTGAGGGAAGTATCAGAGCCCTGAGAAATATTGGTGATGCACTCGGATGAATTGCTTTGCTCAATACCATTTCCAGTGGCTTCAGATTTCTGCACACACAGTTCACTCAACAACTTAATGCTGATGGATGCAGTGAAATTTTTTTAATGATTATTTACATATGGAAAATAAAAGATCAGGAAACTCACTTCGGCTTGCTGCTTCAACTTAGCATTTTCTTCCATTAATTCAGATTCCTGAATATCAGAAGAGTTAATTAATTAAATTAGCACATGGTAAGTTTGTATTCGGAATGAAACATTCCATTATTTATCGATATTATGATCGAAAAGTTCATTTGTGGAAGGGATGAATTTATTTGTTTAAATTTATTCTTTAACATCCTCTCACTTGCATTAAGACTCGAGGTTCCATTTTAAAACATCGTTTTCGTCAAAAGAGTAGCCCTAGCCCTAAATGCGGGATTTATTCTTAACGAGAAAGTTTGAGGACTTGCCTTTTTCTTGAGCAAACTAATCTCTTTCAAAAACTTGTCATTCTTCCCCATTGAAAGAGAGAGGTGTTAGCACAGAAAATCTCAGTGGAGAGACTAGAAATACGAAATTGTAAGTAATAATACCTTTGCTTCAACGACATGGTTTAGTCCTCCCAGTACCATCTTCTCTAGTCTGATCAACTCTTCCATGTCAAGTCCATGGAGATCTTCTCCCTTGAGTTGCCTATTTCAATTACTGTTGTAACTCAACTGTGCAATGCACTTGAATAAGCATAACCAGAAATCTTTAACTCACACACATGTTTTACCTTAACTCACGAGTCTTGTCCATGAGTATCTTGCTGAGCATGCCATAGCTATTATTTTCCTGAAAAAAAGATGGTAATAGGGTTATCCAAATGTCAGAGTAGCACAAACGAAATACATAGCCAGTGCATACAATAATTTTCACTTGTAACAATATCCTTTTTTGATATGACAAATAATATTTGAAATCAAAGAATTCTTATTTGTTTGAGAAGGAATTAGTCAATTTAAACTAGTCGCTAACACATTCTTGTTTAATCTATTTAACTTATAATACTTTTACCTTGTACAAAATGATTAAGCCCTGTCTAGGCTCCATTTTAGCCCATGTTTGACAAACATTATTTTCAAATTATTTTTTTTACATATTCATTTCCAATCACACATTCACGCAATAAAATATTCCGTAGATAAACCCAAAATTTTTTCATATTTTTTAACCACACGTGCTCCTTGAAATTATTATTCAAACCATTGTTTTTCCAAAAAAATGATTGTCAAACAGGGCCTTAATTTAATACATTTTTTTCTCTCTTCATTTTCAACTACACATTCTTCAATAAAATAATATTACATGTAAATTCAAAAAATTTTCTTATTTTTTAACCACAAGTTCTTTAAAACATTACTATTCCAAAATACATTTTTCTCAAAACTTCATTAAAATGGAATTCAAACAAGGGCTTAGACTTTTCTGCAACATTGACAACATTGCCCAAATATGGAATTGGATGGTTCATGAGATGGATTTAGTTAGCCTCATTGGGGAAAAAAAACAATAAAACATATGACAATCTACCTTTAATATGAGATAAAAACACTATTGTTTGCAATATTTAGGTTTTGTTCGGTATTACTAAAATCAACTTTCATTGTGTAGAAAAAAGAATCAGCAAGCTTATTGAAGAATTAGAGCTTTATTAAATTTATCAAACACCTAAATTAGATGTGATTCTTTGACAATCAAAAGTCGGAGCTCTAAAATGAATCTGAAACGAGACTTTAAACTCATATGGTAAAGTTTAAAATCGATTGCATTAATTTGATGCTACGTACAATTCTTTTTTATCTTTATTTCTCTTATCATAATTTCAGTACATAAACACAAACAACAAACTTAATGCAGAATTCTATAAAAATGGTTTGATCTCACCAGAAGTTGGAGAGATGTTTGTGATCCTAATTTGTCTGAGTTTTCTGTTTGCCCTCTATGCCTTTCAATTAGTTGCATCATGCTGCAGAAGAGAACAAGTGGAAACAAAATTTTCAACTATTTAAACAAGATTGAGACAAAATCAAATTCTATTAAGTTACATACAAAGAGTTCATGGTTGGCACATACGATACAGATGTGATTATAGTCCACCATACCAAACAAACTAAGAAAGTTCATCGCAAATGCATGCAGTTTAATTTATGCATATATGTACTTGGGAAAGTGAACATAATATTTCGTATATTTAATTAAAGCTTTCAATTTTTCCTTTCAAGAGCCAACAAGAAATTTAGGGACCTTATTTATGCGTGTACAAGAATGAAAAACTTGTTCATGCCACTACTTTGAAATGTCCGAATATATAATATTTAACAATTTAAGCTATTAGACATCATAATTTCACAAGTACGAAGAAAGAATGCACACATATCATTATTATGAGCAGTTGAAAACTTAAAATTCGGTACTATTTTAAACCACATTATTAAGACATACTAAAGAGGAGATATGCATATTATTTTCATTTTAATTTAGTCTTTAGTTGCTTTGTGTATTGAACTGCATTATCCATAAGACAATTGAATAGGAAAACTACTAATTTCTCACATATCTTCGAACCTCAATTGTGCTTAGTCTAAGGTACAAAGCATGAAACTTAGACACAAAAACACAGAAATGAAGCCATCTCTCAGGGCACTCTTGCAATCATGACTTGTACTGCCCACAGTCCCACCTTGACTCTTCAACGAACATATTCTTTTAATTTTGACATCCTTGTGTTCTCATTTTCCTACATGATCATTGTAGCTTCAATTCTACGGCTCCCCCGCCCCCACCACCTTCACTGGTTAGCTAGTTTACAAACACACACAGGAGAAAAACATGTGATATATATCAGTGCCCTTCGCCCCTCGTTTCTATTCGTGGTATCCATATTCAAGCAACAATTTTCTACCTTAGAATTTCCATTTCTGCCCATTTAATTCGTACAGTCTCTCTAGTTATTTTTACTGTGGTTTTAGTACCCCATTAAAATCTTTAGTTTTCAATACAAAACTAGCTAATTGATTTAAAACTCAGTAGCCAGTAGCATGTTGTGTGTCTGTATGTGTTCAAGAGAGAGAAGAGAGGAAATTAGAGAACCTTGAGCTAGAATAATGGAAGAGTTTTCCAGAAAAGCATCAAAGCTTCGTCCCCAGTAGCCTGTTGTGCGTGTTCAAGAGAGAGAAGAGAGGAAGGTAGAGAACCTTGAGCTAGAATAATGGAAGAGTTTTCCAGTGGCAGAAAAAACAATTAGGGCAATCTCAGCATCACAAAGAGTAGAGAGTTCATGAGCCTTCTTAAAAACCCCTCTTCTTCTCTTTGAAAAGGTCACTTGGCGTGCCGTCAAGTTATCAATCTTCTTGATCTGAATCTTCTGTCTCACCATTTTCACAGTACGCTCACTGCAAATAAAATTATACGTATATTTCGTTAGTACATCATAAGATATACGTATATACAGAGATCGAAGGACGAGAAAGAACATTGATCTTTGATAGAAACAAGGACAGCATATCTTCAAGTACAAAGCATAATCTGAATCCACAACCATCCTTACCAAAAAAGAAAAAAAAAACATGGAAATCACGGCCAAGAGAGGGAGGGGGGAGAGAGAAAAAGGATCTATCTTTATCTACATGACTACATATATAAAAATAGAAAAGAAAGAGGGAGACAGAAGAATCATTCAGTTTTTTTGCATAAAATAGAAATCTTAAACAGTGTAACATTTACTAATTCAGGGAAGAGATGACAACCACCACCTGCAAAAGGGAAGCCCTAGAGAGAGTAAGTAGAAAGCGTCTGAAATTAGAAACCACACAGAAGCAGCATAGGAAAGAAAAATAAAGGTACTTGTGCAAATTGCCAAAGGAAGGGGAGAGAGAGAGAGAGGTTTCTTGAAATTACCTTTATGACTTTGGTTTTGTTGAACCTTAAAACTTGCCACACCACATATACAATTCTACCAATAATGTGTGTCCGTACAAAGATCTCTCTCTCTCTCTCTCTCTCTCTCTCTCTCTGTAGGAATTTTTATTTAGGAATTGAAATTTGACCATAACAATATGTTTAAAACATGTCAAAGAATAAGAAAAAATGTTGTGAACGCTTTTGGGTCATTTCATGGAGAATGTGATGAGCGTACAATAATAAGCATATATTTGTCTACTATTAATCTAAAATATTATATGTTACAGTAAATTTCTCCACCACGCAATCACTCAATAAAATATTCTACACACAAATCAATAAAGTTACTTTAAATTTCAACCACATATTCTCCAAAAAATACTATTCATTACTCCATTTTTTTTTCAATAATGGGAAATAAATAAGCACTAAATTTACAGAATATTTTTGAAGCGGTGAATTCAAAAGTTATAAATAGAACATGTGAAATATAATTCTTCAATAATATTATATTTACTACCCATGTACGGATGGAAAATATGTTTATTACATACTTGCATCTTTGGCTGGAGGTTGGTCGGACAGGCCTCCGTCCTAAGTCTGCATTCATTTTATTCTCGTTCATAATAAAAACATCTCATTTATCTCAAATCGCATATTGCTATAATATTGAAGAAATTTGTTATTTTTAAGGAAATCACAAATACAATATATTTTTACCCTACTCTTCTAGAATAGTGTTCAAAACTATTAATTTAATAATTGGCACTGTTCGTGGAACACGTTATTTTTCTAGTACAGTTGGGACCATTGCCCATCGAAGTAGGGTCGGTCGATCGTAATATCCTCGTAATGAAGGTTGGTATACATTGCTTTTTAGAGTAAAGTTGGGACCACTGCCCATTAAAGTAGGGTCGAACGTACTGTATAGAAAGCAACCTGCACGTGACTGAAAATGAAGTGACAAAGCTTGAAGACTTCAAGTTGGAAGACTTTTAAACACAATTAAACAAGTCTATTGTTAAAGTTATTAGAGCTTGGCACCATTCGATTCTATATCGATTTATTTATCTTCTGTTTGGTGTAGTTAAAAATCAAATTTTTAATAAATCTTGATCAAATATGTGGTTAATATTGATTGTTAACTTTAATTTAAATTTTAATCTACACCGAATATATGCTAAGAATATGGAATGTTGGCTTTCAACATACAAACGCAAATGAAGAAATTTCAATACTTACACACACTAAACCAATTCCTAATAATCACGATTGAATGCTATTTTAGCGATGAAACGTACTCTAAACCTCAAGACTCAATTGATATCAAAGTTCATTAAACTCAAATGTATAGCTTGCATCTAAAGCTTAGAAGATTGTTTCAATTTCAAGATTAAAAACGAATCACAATCTTGCAAGACATATTAAGATTAAAGATATAACTAATAATCAATATATAAAGACGTAAACTATTTTTTTGAACAAAATTGATATATTTATAACCTCGAGCCTCTATAACAACTAAGTTTAGAATGTGTGATTCAAACAAGATTGCCTAATATTGAAAAAGTTGGACCAAACAAGATTGTGTGATTCAAAAAAATGTAAAAACTAGCAATTTATAATTACATTACTTGTCCAAGAAAAATATCTTGCCCATGTTAAAAGTTATACTTTTAGTAAATGTTGATAAAATATATGATTGAAAAGTTACAAATCTCATAAAATCTATTATCAAAAATAAATTTTAAAAAATTATAGCCAATCAATGACGTAACGAGAAGTTATATGCGTATAATATACCTCATAACCCCATGTTTGGTACAAATTATAATTTAAATCAAAGTTAATAATTAATTTTAATTTACATAGTTCATAAAATCTATAATTTTTAATCATATAATTCGTTAATTTTTATCAAAATTTATAAGAAAAAAATTAATTCTAATCCCGGAGAATATTACCAAATGCTCCAATATAAATATTATTTGAGTCATGCTACAGTACTCGCATGGGTGACCGCACACACACACACACACGAGTGGTTGGGATTATTTTATTCACGTGGAACCCACGTCTCAACTCTGAGTGTACGGTCATTTCCACGATCATCAACGCAAGCCGTTTAGCATTTTTCATATTATTTTAACTAACAAATAGCTAGCATGAAGTATTGTCCGTACAAATGACCCTGCCGCGTCGCTGTGAGAAATTATGAATGGTGTTGTACCTTTGAGGGCATCTTGCTCCCCACTCTTTAATTCTCTTTGACATGACATCTTTGGCTGTAATATGAAGCTGGAAAATGAAAAGATTCATTCTATCGGTACACCATTAGTTGATAATATCATATTCATCTATTTTTAAAAATTATTTTTTACATCATATATTAGGATTTTGACAACACGTGATTATTAATCATTATTATCAACCAATATTATACACTTAACTTTATTCAAATGGGAACCCTATCTATTTTCTTTGAATTACAATTAGTGTTTTAAAAATGACGCATAGGCGTCGCCTAAACGGGAAGCGTGATGAAAATACTTCACCTTGAGCCTAAGTGAGAATTAAACGGTCAACGATAATATTGACCGCTTAATGCTCTCCTACGCGTTCTTAGGTGCATCTAGTTATTAAGGACGCTTAGACGAGCCTCCGCCTCAAGCTCAAATTTTAAGGGGGTCCATTTTTTTTTATTTATTTTTTATTTTTTTGTAAATAAAACTCATAGCTCAGACTCAGTAGCTCACTATCCCTTCAAACTTCAAAAATTCCAGACTCCAGAGAATCGAGAGACTTTACTAGCAAGTGATGTCACTAATGCACAATCTTTGATTGTAGAGGATTTGGTGAGGAGGAGAATGATATGGTGGATAATGATATCTTACAACCTACAAAAGGTACAAGAAATGATCAAAATGAAATAAGAGAGAGCCCAAGAATAATGATTTTGTATCGGACGATACGGATGACGAATTAGATGAAGAAGAAGATATTGAATTGGAGTCCAATAAAAAGTTAGATTAGATTAGATTTAAACTATAAATTATCTACGTTATGTAATTATGACTTTGAAACTTATCTTTATGTAGGAATTATTAAGTGAATACAATATTTTATAATTTTAGATGTTTGGTATATATTATTTGAATTATTGAATTTTTTTTACAATGATTAAAAATTTAAAATAAAAATACTTTTTTACGCCTAAACTCGTAAAGCTTGAAACTTGGCTTCCACGCCTAGTCACACTTTACGCTTTTTAGAACACCAATAACAATGATTGNTGATTAAAAATTTAAAATAAAAATACTTTTTTACGCCTAAACTCGTAAAGCTTGAAACTTGGCTTCCACGCCTAGTCACACTTTACGCTTTTTAGAACACCAATAACAATGATTGAATATGTTCAAAGACAGGGAAATGATGGACAGACCGTTTTGGTGTTTGTTTTTTTTTCAAACCGTTCAATCATGTGTTGACATGCGTCCTCCATATTTTTGACCCTACTTTTTAGTCTGTTTATGTAGCATGATTGATTTTCTTTCGTTTCATCATTTTTTAATTAGTATTATTATTATTATTATTATTATTATTATTATTATTATTATTATTTGGTTGGTAGGGGGATGGGGATGGGGTTCACAATTATAAGATAAATTGCACGTGCAATGTAATTTATAAGGTTGAGACTAGCACACAACAATTCTAGAGTTCATTTTGTACCTTCAAATATTCACTAAACA
>CAIGRN010047926.1:0-18656 GCA_903798345.1 Fraxinus anomala
TATATATATATATATATATTCAAACCACCAAGAGAGTGGAATATTTATTAATAGTGCAAATAAAAAGAAACATAAGCTTAAGAAGGGGAAATTATACCAAACCTCTGACAAATAGAGATACAATACAAGAAATTTATTTTGTCGATGAGAACTAAATAATAAAAGAAGTTAATTTTAATGTGCTCTAGTCATACTCGTCATCATGTGACGTAATATTTTGTTGACTCGTGGTCACTCTCACACTCACTATCATTATCAAAGTTCATCATGTTTGCCCTTGTCGATATCATCGTGCATGTATTCAAAAAATCACATGCATAACACAACTCTCGAGATGTAAGAATGAAGTTACCAGCTTGTTCTTTGAGTGCAGCGTCGGACTCCGCCTCGTAAATAGTCGTACTTCACTTCCCTTCATAGGCGTCTCTCCATTACCCCTGATTGGGAGCTAGGAAGGCCCTGAGTTGCTCTCAAGTTTCTATTGGGGAGCTTGAGAGAATCCGGCCCCTAAGTTACTATTCATAAGTCTCTCGATCTTTTTATCGAGCTCGTGCTAGAAAAGAAAAGGAAAAAAGGGGAGATATGCATAAATGTGGAAGGGAGAGTAGCTAGGGAACTCGGGAGGTAGTGGACGAGGATAAGGCCGAAACTAGAGTTAGATCTTAGGGTGGACTAAAATTTTAAATTGAAATAAACGTGGACTAAATCTTCTTTTTAACAATGTTATGAAGTAAAAGAAATTTTGGGACCAACTATATCATTTTAGAAACATGCCAAATTTATCTAGAACATTTGTCCAACTTAGCTTCTTAAAGGGCGCTTCATTATATGTGACACAAGGGATAAATAAGAAGATGATATGTTAAAATTTATTTTAATAAGATTAAATTGCTACATAAATAACATAAGTCAAGTGACACAACAAGAGGACCTACGAAATAGAAGAACTTATCATGAGTTATACGAAAGTGTAAAAAATTAAAAAAATGAAGATTTTTCAATGTAACCATCATAATTAGGACATTATTATTGGTCAACGAGAAGACAACTTGATGCTACCATAATAAATATGGTAATTAGACCCTTTCACATGATTGAGAAAATACTTTCCAAATTCTTATTAAACCATCATATTTTTCCATCAGAAAATAGAAAATTTAATTAAAATAAACAAAAAATGAAATATGGATAGCTGCAATTGGCCAGACCTGAATAGAAGACAGCCACAAAGATGTCTCTAGTTGCAAATATTAAAATAAGGGAGATGATACTTGTACATTAGGGGTGTCATAAGGGTGTGCCCCCTTATGACACCCCTAATGTACCACAAGCAAAGCCCTTAAAACAAAGAGGACAAGTCACCAGTATGAGTGGGCACAATACACTCTACAAAGACAAAACGAGTACTCTTTGTCCTCTCCATTAATTTCAGATTTCCACTTCTTCGTGTTCCCTATTACAATCACCCCACCCCAAGTGACCCTTTAAACCAATATATACATATCCATGCATACTGTATATTGCAGCAGAGCCTTTAATTTGAAGACCATCTTTGACCATATTCTTAGAGAGAGAAACAAAATGTTTGTATGTGTGTATATTATTAAAAATGAGTAGCGTTTCGAATTTAAACATATAGATTTGTTTTTGGTTCTCATAGTGCAGATAGGCTCCAGTAGAACAGACAAAAGAGAGTGTGAAAAGAAACAGAGCCAAGAACCTTGTAGTTTCTTGTAGAATACTATTTTTGATTCTTCCTTTCGTCTTTACTAGTTTGGATGGACAGAGACATTAATATATATATATATATGACACACATACTAACGTATGTACATCAGTACATCATGTGAGTGAATCTAGGTTTAAGAAAGTGGGATTTAATTATAACTATTTGTGTGTGTGTTTTAAGCTGTCTCTCCTAGGAATTCTCATTATGGCATTATATAAGAATGATTATTTTTTTGAAAGGTATCGGTGGTCATGTGAGATGTGTTGAAGTTCATTTTCTACTGCCATCTTAGATATTATAGAATAGAATCTTCTTGTCTTCTCTCTCTACTAATATATATATATATATATATATATAATTTTTTTAAAACTTTGTTCTTGGTATATATAGATACACATCCTTGTTATTAGTGATATGGTGGTAGATTCTAGAGCTGCTGACATTTTCTTTGGGAACTCAATATTTCAAACCCCACCCTCAAATTTGTCCTTCCTGCTAAAGAAAATAAACGAATAATTTAGGGCTGTTCTCTTTGTTTCAGTTTTGTATTTTGAGTTTTGAATTCATTTTAAGTTTTGTGTTTTGAATGTCCATTTTGAGATTATTGAAAATGTGTTCTTTTTAGCATTTTACAAAATTATTTTAAAAACACTCAAAACGCATTTTGAAATTTTTTGTTTGATTATAATTGAAAAGACCAAAAATGACATTGAAAATGTGTTCTTTTTAGCATTTTAAAAAATTATTTTAAAAACACTCAAAACGCATTTTGAAATTTTTTGTTTGATTATAATTGAAAACACCAAAAATGACAAATTTGTCATTTTGAATTTTCTTTGTAAATTTTTAACTTATTTTCTAAAACGCGTTTTCACTGTTTTGAAAAATTGAAAACAAAAAACAACTTGAAAATAGTAAATAAAACAGTCCCTTAATATTTTGTGAGTTAGCATTCTCAAAGTATAGAACTCATTACTTTTTGTCACTAATTAATTAACATGTATAGTATTTATTCATGTCTGGTCCCAATTAAATAGTAAGTTTTAAGTATTTAAAATACGTGTCAATTAAATAGTAATAAGGAACGAAGTACTCCATACACCAATAGTACTAAAAAAAAATTATATTTATGTTCTATTTGGCATTTGGCCCTTTCAACGTGAAAAGTATCATTTAAGAGCAAAATATCTACTATTTGTCACTAATGAGTTAACGTATGTTGAATTTATTCATGTCGGGATCCTAATATTTTTGAGTTGAGTACTCCATACTTCAAAAGTACTAAAAAAGTTTCCGTTTGTCTTCTATGTAACATTTGGCCCTATCAAGATGAAAAGTAGCATTTAAGAGCAAAGATTTGAACTCTAGTTAACAAGTTTTCCCCTAGAAGAATAGTGTGCATCCCCTAGATGAGATTAATATTTAAAAAGCATAGATAATGAGGTTAAAATTTAAAAGAGCATATGAGGTACCTCTAGATTGATGCAATTACATGTGAAATATTCCCATGTATGCTTGTAACATGAATAAGTGAATAGAGTTTTCAGAATAAATATATGGAAAAATCCAAATGAAGTATCACGAGAATGGCATATCAAAAACGATCAAAAATAAAAAGGAAGGCCTGTCTCCATGTCAGCTGCTGAAACTGTGCAGAAAAAAGCAAAACTGTTTCTGTGTGTGTGTGTGTGTGTGTGTGAAAACTGGCTACAAAAAGAGAAGGATGAAGAAGAAAAGATTTTAGAAGTCTTCTTCTTCTTCAGAGTTTTACAAATCATTTTCGGTTCTGAATATCGGGACTTGAAGCTGACACTGTTTCTTCATATTCGTTTTTACTTAAGATTAGAACAATTAATGAATTTTTATGTGCATATATATGATTTTCCTGGCCTCCGTTTGGATAATAAATTATTTGGAAATGGTGTCAAGTTTAATATTGAGATTAAAGCTTAAATTTTCAAATCTTGCACTAATTAACTATAACTATTTGAATAAATAGAAACAATAATCTAAGTTTTGAATATAGAAACATTGGTACAACGAAAGTCTATCGGTCTGTTGACTGCATAGAAATGAAATTATTGCCAAGAATCTCTTTATGGAGAAAGTTCACAAATTAAAAAGATAACAAGATTTCGGCTTGTAAGACAAGATAAACCCAGTAAAAGAAATTTAATTATGGGAGAATTACTCCAATTAATTAAGATAGATGAAAATGGAGAACAGCCAAACTCTTTTTTCGAAAAAGATAAAAAGACACTCAGGCGTGGGGAAGGATAACAGTTATAAACTTTTTTCCCCAATAATGAGAATCAAAGCGATGATCAAAATAATCAGTTGTGTATCTCGGTGAAATAATTACTCATCATATTCCTGCCTATGGATTCATTTTTATGAATCTATGTCTTGGTTTTTACAATTTTTTTTTTATTTCTTGGAGTTTTGTGGCAAATTCTTACACGTGTTACTGTTCAATGCAGATGAACTTGAGCCATCTAAAAAAAATATTTATAAAAATAATTTTTGTTTTTGTAGGTAGGAGGAGGGCCATAACTAGGAAAGGAAAAGGTGGGATGATATTCATGGAAACTTTTTAGGTCAATAATTCAAACACCTGAAGCAAGAAAGAGCAGGTGAGAAGACAATATTAGCATAATGGTCCATGCCAGTGCCTGAACTTCTCTATGTGTTGGCATTTCGCAGATCAGAGAATATAGTCCACATGCACGATCATGTTGTATTGAATTTTGTAACATTTTGTGTATATATACGTACATATAGAGAGAGAGAGGGAGAGAGAGAAGAAAGAGAAAAGGAGGAGGAGAAGGAGAAGAAGAAGGGTGATGAGTCTTGAACAGGCTTTAAATCCCATCACGTAATTCGATGTATGGCTTTACCTTATATAAATCTGCAAAGAAACAGAAGCAGAAACAACAAAAAGAAAACTACAAAGACATCCCTTTGACGTCAACTTTCTTAATCTTCCAATTCTATTTCTTTCTTTTAAGTCACTTGCATTCCATTCTTCGAAGCAGGGAAACGTTATTTTCAATTACCAAACTGCCCTTGGAAGTTGGAAATTGCCGTGTTTTGATTTACTACACAAATTTTACAAGAAAACAGTTTTCTTGGATAAGATTTCTAAGTTCCTGTGTCAAACCCTTACAATACGTTCTTCACGTACTATACTAGGATAGTCGAATAAGTAACAGTAAGATAATGGCGATGTGTTTGTTTAAAGACGGGAGACAAAAAAAAGTGAAATTGAAAAAAAGATATTGAAAAGGAAGAGAGGAGAGGGGTGGCACCGTCAATTCTCTTACCCCCACAAAATAAATTGTGGTTTGAGTGTGTGCGCGCGCTGAGAGAAGAGAGAGGAGAGAGAAAGAAAGGGAGTCACGGGTTTGTCTTGAAAAGCCCTTATTTCACAGTCCTAGAGAGACAGACAGACAGATATTCCTCTCTCACTACTACATACCCGATGTGAGGTTAATATAAAAAATCACTCTCACACACACAACTATCAGTTAATCCACTATACATTTCTCTCATCAAAACCTTTATTCAAAACCCTCATCTTGTTCTTTAATGGCTTTGATGCTAGACAACTGTGAAGGAATTTTATTATCTTTAGATTCACATAAATCAGTTCCGGCGCCGTTTTTGACCAAAACTTACCAGCTTGTTGATGATCCAAACACAGACCACATTGTTTCTTGGGGTGAAGATGATACAACCTTTGTTGTTTGGCGGCCACCGGAGTTTGCTCGGGACCTTCTTCCCAACTATTTTAAGCACAATAATTTCTCTAGTTTTGTTCGCCAGCTCAACACCTATGTAAGTTCATTATTTACAGATACATGAAATTATGTTTTTATGATGTATATGCTTGCTTGGGATTTTTTTTTTTTTTTTTGTTGATGTTTGGATGGTGATGAAACTAGGGTTTCAGAAAGATTGTACCAGACAGATGGGAGTTTGCAAATGAGTTCTTCAAGAAAGGGGAGAAACACTTGCTGTGTGAGATCCACCGGAGAAAAACAGCTCAGCCGCAAGTGACCTTGAACCACCACCACCCTCTTAATCAACCTATGAGCGGTCCAAGTTTCTTTCCATACCCTAGCCGAGTCAGCATCTCCCCACCTGACTCGGACGAGCAGCAACAGAACAATCACTGGTGTGACTCGCCGCCACCTCTATCTTCCCCCACCAGTATCTCCGCTGCAATGAATGGCACGAGTGGTGGCGTCACCTATGCTTATAACTCAGTCACAGCACTTTCTGAAGACAACGAAAGGCTGAGAAGAAACAACAATATGCTTGTTTCTGAACTAGCCCACATGAGGAAACTATACAATGATATTATTTATTTTGTTCAGAACCATGTGAAACCAGTGGCACCTAGCAACTCTTATCCTTCATCTTTATTCTCTACTACTACTACTGCAGCTACACCCATCAGCGGTTCTTCAATTGTTCAAAAGCCATTAAACCAGCTTATTGGGTACCATCAGATGGCATCAAACCCTAAACAAGGTAATACTTTTCTGGGCTCATTCAACAACTCTAACAATCCTAGCAAGACTTCACAGAACAGTGTGACAATTCTTGAAGACCCTGCAAATAGTGAACCCAGCAGAACTAAGCTATTTGGTGTGCCACTCTCGTCCAAGAAAAGATTACATCCAGATTATTCTTCTTCAGTTGAGATTAACAAGACAAGATTGGTCTTGGAAAAGGATGATTTAGGGTTGAACCTCATGCCTCCTTCTCCATGTTAGCTTTTCTTCATGCCCCTATTCAAGATTTTAAGAAAGAATCAAAAAAGGAAAGCCTTTACTGTTTAATCTCTAGCTATTGTTTTCATTAATTTTCTGTTGTTTTTTTCCTTTCAATCTTGGAATTTTAGAGCCCTCTAGTAGAAGTGTATTTTTAAAGGATGTTTCAGTGTTGAGTTTGAGAATTTGTGACTTGTTCTGTGTAAATATTACTGTAGTGGCGGCGTTATCTTGCTGATCCCCCAGCCATGAATGCATTTGGGTTTTGGTTAGAGTGTAACAAGAGCTCAAATCAAGTTCAAATCCCCAAAGATTATCTTTTTAGTTCTATGACTTTGAATTCAACTGCCCTCCATTATTGGTTATCTACTCCTCCTCTCCGTCTTTTTCCTGTCTTTCTGGTTTTGTTATCTGAATATTTCAGCTAGATTAATAAATGCACACTGAGATAGACAAGAATAGAGAGAAAGTATGTGAGAGAGATAACCCTGGACCTCATTAATACTTTTTCTTTTCAGTTCAACTTAGAAGAAAACTCAGAAAGAGATCAGCCTCTGACTCAATGAAAAAATATTTTCTTGTTTTTTGCTTCTCTGACCAATGCATTTAATGAATTATACTCCAAGAAACTAGTACATTTCTTCAATTTGGATAAGCTTTATTCAAACCAATAACTTGGGAAATCACGAATTAGTATAAATTTAACATCATTATTGTTTTAATTATCAGTCATTATTACCGAGAAGAAAGACTCCCCGGCCACCCCACTATGATTTAGGAAAAGAAGGCCATGATTAAGGATCTCCCAATATTTCTCGTTTATCTGAAACTGTACAATCATGTGTACCCAAACAAAAATGAAAAAGTGAGAAACACATGCACAGAGAAGAGAAGAAAATGGTAGTAAAATTATAAATTATTATATCTATGAATATTGTATGATGAGTAAAAGACAGTGTGTGTTATTCAATGAAAGCGAAATGAAGGAAGAAACTGACTAACAATGTGGTTTGATATGTTTCTATCAAGGCTTCTATACTTCTGATACCCAGAAAACCTTTGCCTTTTCCTACTTTAAGTATCTGATCTATCTCTTTAGCACCTTATATGGATTCCACCCCCCCCCCCCCCCCCCCCCCCCCCCCCCCCCCCCCCCCCCCCCCCCCCCCCCCCCCCCCCCCCCCCCCCCCCCCCCCCCCCCCCCCCCCCCCCCTTCACTTCTTCCAACCCCCACCCCACCCCCAAGAAAAAGCTTTCTTCATTGCACAAAAATCTAAATAGTGACAGACACTTCTTGACTGTTAGGTAATTAGATGCATCTGTAAGTATATATGTGTGTACATTATTCCAAACAACCTTTGCTTAAAATCCCATTTCTTTTTAATCCATTACTTTTTTTCTTCCTTTGTCCAACAATCAAATACTGGTAAAGTTTTTACATAAAGTTTGACAAAGTATTTTCTTCTTAATTTTTGCTTTATTTACATGAGTAGTGATACATGCATATTAAATTAAGCAGAAAGAAGAAAAGGGCCGTTTTGAAATTTCTATTAAAATCTAGTCTAGAGAAGAAAAAATTGGAATTGGAAAATCTTGGTCGTCTTATGATTTTGTCCCATATACATGATAAAAGAAAAAAAAAAAAACCCTAACCCTAGTTAGCTAGGCCTTCTTTCTTTAATTGTCTTTTTATAGTGGAGGTGTGGCACGTGACTGCGAACTTGCACGTGCAACGTAGAAGGGTACAAGATAAGAGTAAAAAAATCAGAAAAAAAGTAGTAGATATNGGCACGTGACTGCGAACTTGCACGTGCAACGTAGAAGGGTACAAGATAAGAGTAAAAAAATCAGAAAAAAAGTAGTAGATATCTGTATATAAAAAGTGATACTACACTTATCATCAGGTAAAGATGCTTTAAGAAGAGTGTTTTCATGTTGCTTAACAGCCCAGTTTTGAAAGTTGGGAAAGCGAAAGGAAAGAATTTTGTGTTGATATTTTTTTATTTTTTTTTTAAAAAAAAGGACTTTATTTTAGCTACATTTTAGTCTTTTTAGTGCACTTTATTGACATTATTTTTAGTATTACACTTTATTGACAATTTAAACATTGATTTAATAAATGTACACTTTATACATGTAGACGTGAAGTTTTCGAAAGACACTACTTGCTTTAATGGAAGGTCTAAAGCTTTTTCTATTTTCAGATTTTCGAAAATTCATGCAATCATTTATCATTTGAACTTAGTAGAAATACGATGATTTAGCAACACATGTAATGTTCCTAATTATAATATAAAATAGTGAGGACAAGTTAATTATTATGTACAGATTAATAACATCATGATCAATTTTCTTTCTTTTTTTATTTTTTTCATATGTTTTTATTCACCATATTTATATTATTTCAAAAGTATTTTTCAAATACAAAAAAAAAAATCTTTAAATTTTCTCTAATATTACTTTGTATAAAGATTTTATTTATTTTTTATTTTTTTTTGAAATTCTTCTGAAAACGTGTATAATTCATATTGGCATTAGCTGCAACAATTTCTTCACATATATAAATTATTAGAAGTTTAATTTTATTTGAATTTTATTTCAACAAACTTACGTAATGACTTGCATTGCATGCTACATAATATGTAGATTAGTTATATTGGTTCGACTTCGAGCTCGTTATTTAGTTTCGTCTTTCCATACCCTAGTTTTATAAGGGTGAAAAGTTTGTTCCTGTTAAACCTACTCAATTAAAGCACAAAAAATCCTCATTGAGTTTGATGGAGTATTGTCTTGAGGTATTGTCATTTTCTTCTTATCTTTGAGATCAAAGATCTTGGGTTTAAATATTTCCATTTTGTACCTTGAGGTATCCATTGGATTGGAAATTAATTTCCAAACTAAGAGAATCGTCTATCTACCCTTACAATCGAAGCTGGAGAACTCGACTTTTTACCTTTACTTCTAATTTAGATATTTCACAATGGCGACAGTCAAAAGAAAAAACGTAGGAAGCACTTTGTCATGGCACGTGATCTACTAAACATCGTATAACAACAATATCAACATTGCATTTAAAAACAAAGAAATTAAATAAAGGTGAAGAGAATTATTAGAATTTTTAAATCGAGTAACTAAAGTGCATATTTCATCCAACTTCCTATAAATGATGACTTCCTGCACTAGGAGGGTTGCTTACTTTATGGAGCCCAACAACTGAAAATGGGGGGATAATGAAGAATGGACTTCTTTTTGTAATGAGAAACTCTTATCAAATTCACCAATTGAAAATTTCAATTGTTTATTTAATGCTAGAAATGATCCAAATGTTGTTAAAAGTGAAAAGGGGCTAAAGTGGTCAAGAGAGAAATTTGATTCCATTTATGAAAATTAGGATAGGACCTGTTTTTAACTTTACATTTTCAAAAATACTTCAATTCCACAGTTCTTGATTTTTCAGGTTCTTTATTAATTAAGTAATTAAGATATTAAAAAAATTTATATTACACTATTTCTCTTTTATCAATTTCCCCCAATTCCTATATTCTCACAAAACCCCTCATTAATTCTACCTCTCAACTCCATTTCCCGTACATTTGATTGAAAAACCATTCTATTGACAACAAACACTAAACCACAATCGCGGTGAATTTTGGTTGATTTTACTTTGCTAGATTTGTTTACAAGGACACAGCTAGACGTTTATATTTTAAGTCACAACGTGGATAAATCTAATTATATAACGGGTCACAATGTTTTCACGTGTGACATTCAGTAATTTCGATTACAATTTAGTTGACATAATATTATACACTATTTATCCACGACACAACTTCGCCAAAATTTCATATTTCATACTGATAAGGTCACATTTCCACACATAAGTTGAACCAACATCTTATTTATAACATATTGTAGGCATAAATTTTCACAACTTAGTAAGGCTAGAATTATAAGTTCTAATTTTTTTTTAAAATAAAAATAAAAAAATCTTGTTATACAAGTTTTAATTGAGCTCAATGAAGGGATCTTATATGAAGAAAGAAACTTTAACGTAATCACTTACCATATTTTTCGGTTACAACTAAAATCAATTACTTCAATTTATTTATTTATTTTGTAAAAAAATTGCCAAATTAAATCTTTGTGGTTACCCTTCTTTCCATTATATTTTGAGGTGTTCAGGGTTGGGCAGATTCACCAGTGTAAGGGTAGTTAGTGATGGGCTCTACCAGATTGGGTCAATAACAAGGTCCATTAAATCCACTGCAATCACTGGCCCACTATCCATTGCAGCTTGCTATGACCATATTACTTGGTTAAGATTGTGACATATTACGTAATTAAGATTCATAGCGTGAATAATTTATTCAAAGAAGAATTAAAAACTCCAATTATAGCACGCTATGTGACATGTTTTGCTAATAAGAAAAGAAATGAGTTGGGGATTAACATAAGGATAAGAAGCGAAAACACTTACTGGTCAGGGGATGAGACTTATATATATATATATCATGAGGTCAAATCCAACTTGATAATCAGGTTTAAATCGCTACTCAATGCTGATTGTATCAACTCAATATCCAATGCTACTGAAAATTCCACAAGACCATCAATTGTTCTATGGACGTCCAAAAGTGTTAGCTACATAATGTCTCGAGTAAAATGGCGTTCCTTTTATCTTGAACTTGTAACTCCTCACTGGCGCTCATAGTGCCTCAATCCTCGATCAACTAGTTGTTGATAGAGGGTTCACTTAGTCACCAAACCGCATGCAATCCATGCCATTCTATATATTCTTCTTGATTTTATATAATCCCTCTTGTGATGTCTAGATTTACCAAGCTCAAATTTGTTTTGTCTTCTATATGTGCGTTATGTTTTGCGAAAGGTGTGTATGAAGCCCGAGAAGAGGCCATTCACCAAATCTTCGAAGGCGTACCTCAACTATGGTTAATTTTAATGCGGAGGCTTTGAAGGTGATTTAAAACCCCATTGTTCTGCTCATCATTCCAGTCACCAAACAATCACTTAAATAGATTTTTCATTAGGGTCCACACTTTTTTCCAAATGTTGCAAGTTAGTCACCAACGTTTTGTCATGTGGTGTCATGGCCTATTTTCCTTACAAAGGCTTAACGGAGCTTACACTTGTTTATTAGTCGTGAAGGTTCACTAGGGTTTCTTTCCTGCTCCCTTGTATGCTCACTCATAGGGTCCAAACCCTGCAGGAGGGAGGGAGTCAATTGAACATCTTAGCTATTGGGGGAAATTTCACCCACATCTAATCTCCATTTCTTGTCCACTCTATGGTTTGTAGCCAAAATTCCATCATGACCCCCATTTCCCAATAATAGCTCCAACACATTAATCTATGGGCTCGTTTGAGTTATCTCCATATCCGCCCCTTTAATTCTAATCGGCATTCAAATAAATACTTAGATGTCATGAACTTAAAAGCAATATAGATTTCTTAAACATTGCTTTGTTTGTCCATATACTAAGCTCCAGAAATAATAATCCAGAATAATCAATATATCTATCATCTTAGATTGTCCAAGAAACCAAATTTTTAAGATTTCATAATATAGACTAGATATGGATCGTTTATAATAAACAGATTTCATTAAAAAATGCAATTTAAGATTGGAAAAAACGATAAACAGACTAAGAAAACCAATAAGAACACGAATCCCAAGCTGCTACTTGACAAAATCGTCACGCCATGCTCCAGGAATTTGCACAGTTGATTGATAAAAAATGTTCTAAGCATTACCATTGTATGGGCACAATATTCCTTTGAAATGGCACAAGCTTGGTCGATAAATGTTCTTTGTTCCAGTCGGGAGTCTAAATAAATCGACCTTTTTAGATTCTACATCAAAAGAGAATGGTTTATTGTCTAATAAATTCGCGATTAAAGCACAACCACAATTTATTGTCTACCATCGCACGGGAACGATGTGTTTGCTCGACATGTTTGGAAAATATTTCAAGAATGTCAAGGGTATAACAATCTTGCTATCAACCCATTTATGCTAGCTGTAATCCTCCAAGAGCCGAACGTGCATCTGATCTTGTTCTATTCTGGCAAGAGGTAGCTTCTTGTTCCGGCTCACAGGATTATCATGTTGGGTTTATTAATTTGTCATGTAAGTCTACATAAGTAATTAATTGTGTATAAAGTTATCTTAAAATTGAACCCAATTAAAGTGATCTAATAATGTATTAAATTGTTGAGTTAGAGCATCTAAATAAAGTGTGAGTCAGATATGTATAAAGGCCGAATCCATTAGAGTTTTATTTGATGATGGGCCAAATACATATGAAAACTATAAATATGGTTACATTCCTAATTCATATGTAACTTCTCATTCTTAAGAGAAAGCATATTGAAAATGAAGGTTTAAAACCCACAATCAAGAAGAACGATTGGAATAATTAAATCGAAAACAAGATAATCAAGATTATGGAACAAGAAGCAAAATCAACATCAAGAACTCAAAAATCAAAAGGGCCAATAATCCAGATTCAAGATTCGGAATTAAGATCCAGTAATAAGAAATTATTTTCAAAAAATTAAGGTATGTTCCACATTATTAATTTTCTTAATGATTTGATTTGGATGATCTTGACAATTAAACAATTAGGTTTTCTAATTTTATAAGGTTCAAAGTTTCATAAAGTTTAACAAGTGGTGTCGGAGCTAACTTCGTGTTAAACCATTAAGTTTTAAGGAAGAATTTTATGGTTGAAATTCATACATTAAATTTTGGTAACTTTTGATTTGGAATGTGAATTTTAGCCATAAATTTCGCAATTCAGAATTTTTCAAAGAAGAATTTTAAGGTTGAAATTCATACTTTGAATTTCGAAATTTTGGGATACGAATTTCAAACCCTAGATATCAAATTTTTTGATGTTTTCAAATTTGACAATCTTAGAAATTAATTGTTGAATTTGAGTACAATTGTAATTGATTACTTTATGTTATATTTCGGATTCAACATTAAGAAAAAGTTTGGGTAATTCCATAGCATTACCCATAAATGTCAAATGTTGTGTACTTCTATGTACACATAGTATAATTCAAAAAGTATTGCTAATTTTGTATTAAGAATCAAAACATGAGTAATTAGTTAGTGAGGGATTTCAAAATAAATAATTATTTTATCTATTTTGAAAGTTAAATTAAGTGACCATTAGTAGATCACGGGTTCCGTGTGTTAATGGTGCATGTTTGGTCCGAACACTAATCATGTAGGCATGTGATTGTTCTACTTGAAGCAATTTAGAAAAAAATCAATATTTTCGACTGCTTGACTCCATGTTAAGTAATGGCGCGTTATTTCATTGGCTAGTAAAGGCAGCGCTATGACGCTGACTTACCTTTTTTAATTTTATTTATTTATTATTGTCAATACAAAATAAATAAATAAATTAAAGATAAGGGTTAAGGAAAAATTAATTTTAAATCTTGGCATTTAAAGTTTATTTTGGATTATTAATTTTCTAAAATAGATTAGTTGAAACAATATATTACCAAAGTAACATCTTTTGTCTAAATTAATTTATTTGGAATGTTAGAAAAGTTGTGTGTACGCAATTCATGCGGATATTGACCGGACCAAAATAAGGTTAATATTTGACCAAATTATTTACACACATATGGTGATAAATATGTGACAATTGTAAAAATTTTCATTATGTGAACATTGAGTCGATTCAAAGATAGATTTGATGTTTGACTGGATTTATTGTCAATATTTGATTACTACATTAAGAGTGTCACTTACAAGTTGATATTTCTGTCCAAAGACTTAATATCAATGTTGTGATTGGTCTCTTGTGATGTGATTCATCATTATTTAAAATTATTGATTGTCCAGTATGGATTCCTATGTGAATATGTTAGTTAGGTTTAAGTTCTCCATTTAATTAATCCATCAACTTCTACAATATATGCCAACATCAATTTAATTCATGTGTTAGAACTAAAGTTTAAAGGCTGAAAAGAGAACGTTTATATCGTTCTTAGCGGCATGAATCTAGACCTTGTATTTAGAAGTCAACAACTCACTACTCTTACAGATAAAAGTTCCGCTAATAAAAATGGGACTCGGATAAGTGGGATCATTCAAACCGCATAAATTTTATGATCATGAAACGTGAAATTTCAGCAGCATTCAGGGACGTTGTGCCCGATAATGTAACTATTGTCAAGGAGTTTCTTGAAGAAATTGAAAAAAAATGCTTTACAAAATGAAATAAAGTTGGAACTAGCACGCTTTTAACGAACTTAGTTTCACTAAAGTATAAGGGTAAATAAAACATAAGAAAATATATCATGGAGATGTCTTATCTTACTTTAAAACTAAAAGCATTAAAGGTTGAGTTGTCTGATGACTTACTCTTGCATTTAGTTTTGATTTCTATTCTTGCACAATTCGGCTAATTTAAGGTCGGTTACAATTGTTAAAAGGAAAAGTGAACTCTTAATGAGCTCATTCGATATTGTGTGTAAGAAAAAGAAAGGCTAAAACAAGATAAAACTGATATTACTCACTTGGCAAGTATTTCTAAGGATAAGTTATAAAAAAATTAGAAAGCTGCATCATGTTCGGTTCAAAATAAACAACAAAAGCCTAAAAATGATAAATTTAATTGTTACTTTTGTGAAAATCTAGGATATATAAAAAGAGATTGTACTAAATACCACACTTAGTGTGTAAAGAAAAGTACACTCCTCACTTTGGTTGTTTTGAGATTAATTTAGTTTCAATACCTAGACACAATTAGTGGATAAAATTCTGGTGCCACCACTCACATAAGTATATCTATGCAAGATTACCTGAACAGCCAAAAGTCAATTGATACTGAGAAAATTCATCTATGTGGGGCAATGGCAAATCAGTTAAGCTTGATGCTTTAGGGACTTTTAGATTATTATTAAAGATTGGTTATGATTTGAATATGAAAGAGATAGTTGTGGTACCGTCTTTTAGATGGAATTTGGTTTCTATTTCTATATTGGACAAATTCAGTTACTTTTGTTCAATTAGAAATAGTCAGTTTGATCTTTTACTTAATTCAAATATCGTAGGTACCAGTTCTTTATTCGGTTACAATAACATATATCTACTTAATACGATTACATCTTATAAAGAAATCTTGCATATAAATTCACAGAGTATTAAACATAAATTAACCAATGAGAATTTTGCTTCGTTATGGCACAAACGATTAGGTAACATCTCTTAAAAGAGAATGAAAAATCTTGTGTCAGAAAGAATTCTTGATTCCTTTAATTTTTCAAACTTAAGTGTTTATATTAATTAAATTAAGGGAAAATAAACAAATATAAGGAGATTAGGTACCAATAAGACTTCGGACATTTTAGAACTAATTCATACGGATATCTATAAGCCATTCAATTTGACCTCTTGGAATGGTCAACAATAATATATTATGTTCATGGACAAATTTTTCTTATTATGACTACATATATCTCATCTATCAGAAATCTCAAACATTGGACATGTTCAAGGCATACAATGCCAAAGTTGAAAAAGAATTTTGTAATAGAATTTAACAAGTCAGATCTTACTATAGTGGTGACTACTATGACATAAAGTCAGATCTTACCATAGTGGTGACTACTATGACATACATGACGGATCAATAAAGCAATGTCTAAGGCCTTTTGCTAAATTCTTAGAAGAATGTGGAATCGTCTCACAATATATCAGAATCTCTCTAGATAGAAATGCTGAATATTACAGCTTAAATTATCAATAAAGTTCTAAGTAAAGCAATTGTTAAGGGGTTACAATTTATTTTTAAAAGATCCCACTATTAGGGACAAATTCTTATTCTAAATCTTGTTCAAGAAACAATTAGATCAAGACAATATTACAATATTCCCTATACACAATCAAGAGATTGTTCCAGAAAACAAATTCAACAACTTTAGGAACAAATGCCATTAAGAAAATCCACTATAAAAAGGAGAAATGCAATTTCAGTTGACTTTATAGTCTTTCTTCAAGAAAGTAAGGATGTCATGGATTGATGGAAGAAAAACTGATCAATCAACTTTCATCAAGCCATGGAAATGAATAATTTTAAAGAATAGATTGATATCATATATAAAGAGATAAAGTTCATTAAGTAACAATTGCGTTTGGGAACTCATCACATTCTTTGAAAGTGCGAAGCCCATTCTTTGTAATTGAATATTTAAAACCAAGAGGGCGAACGGTGATGTGGAGAGATATACGGTTCGTCTTGTTGCAAATTACTGTACTCAAAAGGAATGCATTGACATTAAAGAGATTTTTTCTTCGATTTCTATGAAAGACTCTTTTAGGACTATTATGACATTTGTGATACATTTTGATCTTAAAATACATCAGATAGTTTATAAATTAAAGAAATCTATCTGTAGGCATAAGTTGGTTTCCCGTAATAGTTTCACAAATTTCATCAAATAATTATCTCATTTAGTTTTGAGATGAATTCAATTGATGATCGTATATATCACAAGTTCAGTGGGAGTAAATATATTTTTTTATATTGTATGTCGATGACATATTGCTTGCATGTAATGATATAAGCTTATTGCACAAAATCAAGAGATTTCTATCATGGAATTCTGAAATGAAAAATCTTGATGATGCATCTTTTGTATTAAGGATATAGATACACATAAATCGTTCTCGATGTATTTTTTATTATCACAAAGAGTTGTATTGATGAGGTTTTTAAGAGATTTGGGATGTAGCTATGTAAATCATGTGATACCCCTATTGTTAAGGGAGACAAGTCTAGGCTCAATTAATACCCGAAGGATAAATTTAAATAAAGAAAAATATAGAAAATTCATTGTGTTTCAGCAATTGAGAATTTAATAAATACTTAGCTTTGCACACATTCGAATATAGCATTTATTGTTGGAATGTTAGACAGATATTTAATTAACTCTAAGATGAAAATTTGGATAGCAATCATTAGGTTATTCGGTAACTGAGGATTACATGATCACATTCAGAAAAATAAGATCAATTGGTGATCATTGAATATTTTGATTTTGATAATGAAAAATGACTACAAAATATTGTCACTAGGCTTGTACATTTTGGATGAAATTAAAAGACCACTTAAGTTATACTGTGACAATAACGGTCTTGCATTCCAACAGGAGCTTGATGATGTTAATATTTATAAACATTAAGTACTTAGTTGTTAAGGAAATAATTCAGAGTTGTTAGATTTCTATAAAGCATATTAGGACAAACTTCATAATCTTGGATCCATTTATTAAATGGAAAATTGCAGCTGCGGTCCTAAACGTTTTCATTTTTTTGCATCATTTACCTCAACCTTCACTTTGTGCCACCACATGTCTCAAACCTTTGAGAAATTCGCACCGGAGGTCAATCTGGACAGAAACTGTCCAAATCACCGTTAATCAACTTGAAAAATTTAAAAATGAGATATTTTAACCATTTTAAGGATGAACATTTCTGTCCCTACAATAATTTCCCTTTAAAATTAATAAATGAAAGAAAAAAAAATCACCATCTTCTTCAAATACCCCACCCCTTACACACACCACCCACTACACTCCCACCCTTCCGCAACACCAAATTCTGTCGCCCATCACCACTGTACCCGTCGCAAACGCTACCACCATGACCACCAAATTTGTCTTCCCCCATCCTCGCTCTCCCTCCATTTCTCGCTACGACCTCTTTCCCAAATCCGTCCTCTCCACCAAATCTTTGAAATAAAAAGTTTTTCTTGTTCTTGTTGTATTCTTCCCATTTGTTTTCTAAGAAAAACAGTACGTGATTTCTAAAAAAAAGACCAAATTTTCGTTGGATGTCCTCCTAAGAAACACGGTTGTTTAATTCTTTTACACCACTCGTTTTAAGCCCTAAACTAAATTTTCTTAATCGTTAGCCTCAAAAGAGCAAAGTAAACTAGGTAAACTAATAGGGTTCTTCATTTATTTTCAGAAACGTTCAATTGAATTATTTGAGGTTGCAAATTCAGGATTGTATTTGATCCAGTTTCAAGAAAATTCTGGAAATAAGTATAGAGGATATATAGGAGAAGGTACAATAGATTGGAAGGGAAAAGAAGAGGTTC
>CAIGRN010047927.1:0-10131 GCA_903798345.1 Fraxinus anomala
GAGCCAAACATGGACATACTCTCATAATTTGTTAGTCAAATTCATAAGTGGTCACTAAAGTTCAACTAAATTCTGCATTGGTCCTTAAAAGTATTTTTAGTTACTATGATAAAACTAAAATAGGGGGTCAGTTGAAAGGAATCGATTGCTATAATGATCGTTAGTTCATATCAAATTTTAACGGATGCTACGTAGGATACGCATTAATAAAGTAACTAATTATTGCAATATTATTTAACTTTAGTCACTAGACCCTTATTTGAGTTCCATTTTTTTGCCAAAATATAATTTGGAATAATTTTTTAATGGAAAATGTGTGATTAAAAAATTCTAAAAAAAAAAAAAATTGTATTTACGTGCAATATTATGCTATGAGAAAATGTGTGGTTGAAAATAATTTTTTAAAAAATGAGTTTTTGAAAATATACTTTAAAGACCAATATAAAATTTTACTTTAATTTCGGACCCCTCCGCCCTCTCTCTCCCTCTCACACACACAGAGACAGACAGACACACACATCTTGTCCACATGGATCCAAGAAGGGTTGACAACCGCCAAAATGGTCCAGACCACGAGATTCTTGTGGGATAACTACACAACAACTGATTGATGGGCCCCCGTCTACAATGGCCCAGTTCGCACTCCCAAAAACTTCAACTCTTCAAATTTCATTGTACCAACAAAATGTAATCAGCCCCCTTCTAATTTTGGGGATTTTTTTTAGCAGATAACGAGGTCAATTTTTTCTCTGACTTCCCTGTCCATGGAGGATATGGACACCTCATACTTTTCCCCTATTTTCTCGTGAACTAATCCTGGATTGATTGTACGCCACTTTATCTCGTCCCATATGAGATTAATCTTAATGAAAGTTTCTTATCGTACAAAAAAAAAAAATTGATTTAAGTTTTTCCACTAATCATCGTCTTAAATTGGTATTTCCTCACGCTAGCCATTTGATCTACTTAATTGTTTTTCTAAATTACGTCCATCAACTTGTTTTAAGCAAAATCTAGACATTTTTTTGGTTTGAAGTGTTCGAACGAAGTCCTAATTGGTTAGAAATTATATAAATGATGGGTTTAAAAGGGATTGAACTACTTTACCCGATGAATTAACCTTTTAGGACATAACCTCAATTCCCTACATTTTCAAAATTTTGCCATACTCTGAATGATGGACTTAAAAGGAATTGAGCTACTTTACCGACGGAATTAACCTCTTAGGGTTGAACCTCGATTCCCTATATTTTTAAGATTTTGCCATACATGTGATTCGATGACAATTAATAATTGTACAACACAACATTTAAACAATTCCTTTAGGGACCATGAACCTATTGAAGCCAAGACCTCGTGGTATCTTTTTAAAACTTACATGAATATTACAAATCTATATTTTTATTTTCATTTACTTATTATATTATATTATATATATTTTTGTTTTGAATGGAGAGATCACATGCATTTAAACGTGCAAAATATAAAATGATAAGGGTGAATAGAGTCACAACTTGTGACTAATTCAAACCTACTTTGAATAGAGGAAGAGAGAATCGAAGGGACTCAAAGTTTCCAGCATATATTAGGATAATGTAAGACTTCAATTTAAAATCCCAGTTGGAGGCCAACTGATATAAAGGGTAAGTCAATATGCAATAGCTTGTGAACACATTTATATAATACGAAGTTGGTGAAAATTATGATCTTAATTTCTTCATTCTTGTTAAAGAACGTTACCTAATTAAAATCAAATCAAATCAGAATTTCCATTGTTTTGTAATAGGAATGACAAGACCTTGTTATTTTTCATACGTAAAGAAAATCATTTATTTTATACGTGCGTGCGTGAGTCAATTTTTATGCATTTTTCTATGTTGATTTTCTATACGTTCATATTTAAGGGTTTTGATAGGAGGGGCTGTCGTTCTCCTTGAAAACTCTCATTAGTTTCCGTGTTTAACATCATCGATCGAGAAGGCCAGAAGGGCCAACCGATACTTCTGGACATTCTGTTTCTTTCTGATAGTTGAATCAAGAAAGGAATGTTAGGCCATATTTGCCGGAGACATTGAACAAATTTACAACTATACATGTAATTAAAGATTCGATAGGACCCCTCGAATTGTCTTATATTCTGTGATGTAACGCGGTTTTGCTTTCTCAAACGTTGTATGTTAGTGAGTATATGGAAGAATTATGTAGTTTATGTCTTGTTTTTAATTTCCTTCAGTAGTTCTTACAATCCTAGCTGTACTGCCGTGGCATAAGCTTAAAGGAAACAACGAGAATCGCACATGAAATTCAAACTTGTTGATTCGTTCATGCATGTCAAGAAAGAGAGAAAGTTGGGAGAAAATTCATCATCAAATTTTATTCTAGACAAAAACTGTCTTCCATTAAGGCTTACAGCCCTTAAAATACGAAACCCTAATGGAAATAATGAAATATTCGAAAAGAGAAGAAAATTAGCGACGAAAATTAAAAGTTCTAAAGCATTTTCGAGGGCCTAAATGATGGATCTTTTTCACTTAAAATTAACCCACTCTTCTCCAAAAAGGGGACACTCAAAAAAACTATTTATGTCTACATCAATCCCATTTTTTCATGAAATCTTCTTGCTTGTACACCGCATCATATACGTTGTAATTCTAAATAAGTCGAGAAAAAACCAAAAAGTCATCTTGACAAGAAAGATTAGACCTGATTATTAACAAAAACAAAAACCATAAAACAATTATTAACAGAAACTGATAAATTGACAAAAAAAAAAAGTGTGAAATCTGAAAAAGATGTGGAAGGTCAATAAAAACAAAAGGAAAGGAGCTCTTGTTATTGTCATAATAGAGGGAGTGGTCACGGGCTTCTTTTGAGTCTTGACTATGCAGAGTCCCACACACACAGTAGACTCAAAGCCGTATACATCCCCAGCCTAGCTACATATATACATGCTTTGCCTGTGGCAATTGTTTTGCCATCCAGTCCCACACCACCACCACCACCACCTCCCCTACCGGCTACTGGTATATGTATACCTCTGCGTATATACTATTAAAATTTGGAATTCTATCTTAAAATGTTAATTTTATTAATAGGAGTAGCTCAAACCGTTCTTCTATATTTTCATCATTATTCAACGTGTGATTTATCTTTTTTAATATGCCTCCGCACTTGAAATTCGTGTACTCATTTTTTTAGTATTAATTTTGTGTGCTCATTTTTTAGTCTTAGTTGGATCAAATTCGTTGTTGGAACTAAATGAATTCTGATATGAATTAGGGTTCCATTTTAAAATATCAACCTTAATAAGATGACTAGTATAAAATCGTTTTTGTTCTTGCGATATGGGATTTATCTCTTAATACATGCTAACCTAAAAAATGAAAAAACGTGTGTGTAGACATTATGAAATGTTTACTACGCGTAATTTATGAGTGGAAATGAATATTTGTGCAAGTTTACTTTGTATGCTCGTGTACATTTTGATGGAATTTTTGGGTTATACTAGGGGTAGTATTTATGTACGTGTTTGTGTTATTATCGGCTACCACACTATTAATAAATGGTTTCATTAATAGATTAGGGTTTAGGTTAGTAAGTACAAAATGGGACACTTATAAAATTTATAGCCTTTAGACACCCAATAGTTACCAAAAGGCACTCAAATATAGAATATTATCGAAGAAATTTGTCAAAAAGTTAATTGTACGAATGTGGTGCATAAAAATCACTAATTTAAACTTTCTTGATCAAGTAATAAATATTAATTTGTAAGCAATTGTACTTTGTCAAGTCTTTAGATAAAAGTTATAGCGATTTTGTAATATTTTTTATAACGTTAAAGATAATATTAGCGTCAAAAGGAAATAATTTGTTTATTTTTGTGAATGAGAAAAATCAATTCAATATTATATTAATGAAACGTCCTTGCAAGTTGCAATAGCTTAATTAATTACCAATGAAAAATTTCCAACTCTTTTCAATTCTCATTTTTCAGAATCAACGAGATTATTAACGTATCTATCCTCAATGTTCATCTTGAATCAATGAGATACTAATTCTCGACATTCAACTAAATCAAATAACTGTCTTGATTTGTAGGAATTG
The DNA here is from genome assembly GCA_903798345.1 of Fraxinus anomala. Lineage (NCBI taxonomy): Eukaryota > Viridiplantae > Streptophyta > Magnoliopsida > Lamiales > Oleaceae > Fraxinus > Fraxinus anomala. The sequence goes on from CAIGRN010047927.1 coordinate 4,108, forward strand.
AAAAGGACATTGTAAAAAAGAAAAAAAAAAATTACCGTAATTTTCTAAAATAACAAAATTTATGGAGGAAAAAAGAAAACTCCAAACCCACCGCTGTAAAACGGCCACCCTGTCCTGTATTTGTGGTGTCCTTTTCTAATCTTAAAAACACCTTAATGCAACATCTCCCTCGCGATGTAGGGCCAGAAAGCTGTGTAGATCTTTCTATCAACTCCATCACTTCCTGTATAATTTTCTTCTTCCTTCTTCTCCCCTACCTCTTATAGAGAGAGAAAGAATGGCTTATAAGTCTATGACTTTTTGACTTCAGTTTATACCACCCCCACCGCACCCCACCCCACCCCACAACTTGTACGTCACAATTCTTGAAGTACTGGTGTATGAGAGTAGGACGTCGAGTTAAAGACTTGTGATGACTATATATTTATTGGGTTAGATTAGACTGTGAGGTGTAATTAGTTTATGGCAATTGCAGCAGCCATGAATAATCAAGATGAGAGCAAGGATGAACACGAACACGACATGGTCATGCCCGGTTTTCGCTTCCATCCCACCGAGGAAGAACTAGTTGAATTCTATCTTCGCCGTAAGGTAGAGGGCAAGCGTTTCAATGTAGAACTCATCACTTTTCTAGACCTTTACCGCTATGACCCATGGGAACTTCCTGGTATATATATATATATATAATCTTCTTTATGAAATTCTTTATGAATTCTGTCCTTTTCTTTTTTATAATCAAATTGGTGTTAATTTCTTTGTGCTGTAAATCTCAGCCTTGGCAGCTATAGGGGAGAAGGAATGGTACTTTTATGTTCCAAGAGATAAAAAGTATCGTAATGGAGATCGGCCTAATCGTGTGACAACTTCTGGTTATTGGAAAGCTACCGGGGCTGATAGGATGATCCGAAGTGAAAATTTTCGGTCTATTGGACTGAAGAAAACCCTTGTTTTCTACTCCGGGAAAGCTCCAAAAGGAATTCGTACTAGTTGGATCATGAATGAATACCGTCTGCCACACCATGAAACTGAACGCCTGCAAAAGGTATGAATTTCATTCACCTCAATTAGATTCAGAATAATGGAAATATTTCATATATATTTAACTTGAAAAATGAATCTAATAAATACGTGCGACAATATGCCCAAAGACGAGAGCCTTTTTGTGTTCCTCCTCGATCACCTCTTCTTACAATATCTACACAAAAAGAGCAAGTGGCTGGTGGAAAGAATACATACCCACCCTCTGAATCATCCAAATTAAACCCAATAACACTGGCTTCAAATAGCCCATGTTCTGAAACCATTCAGTCTTTGTTTCCCTTGATTGAACACTGCAAAATCAGTGTTATCTTTAATCTAATTTTTTTTGGTTCCTTTGAGCCAAGTTCATGAAAAGAAACTAGCTTTTATACCAAGAAATTTTTCTTCTCCTTGCCAGCTGAAAATTTTGTAAATCAAGGTCTTGATCCCACCATCAGATGTTAGATCTCCAATAGGGGGAGCAAGTACTTCAGGAAAAAAGGGAAAAAAATAATTTGGTGCAAGAAGACAACTGCTGACAACTGACAAGTTCTGTTTTTATGTTCCAAAGTTCTTAAATATTCACAGCAGAAACTTAAAGGAACATGCATGAATTCTTCAAATTCAGTGTTCACTGAGGTCCTTCGCTGTAAATATTCTAAAAGACCTTTCAATTGCAACTCAGTGAGTCCATCGATCATCGATGCTCAATGTCGGAGGATTCGAGTATGTTAATAAAGCTCTTCCATTTTGTTTTCAGGCTGAGATTTCTCTTTGCCGTGTCTACAAAAGAGCAGGAGTCGAAGACCATCCTTCTCTTCCACGGTCTCTTCCTACACGGGGTTCATCGTCTAGAGGAACACAATCGACACTCAAGAAACAGCACGAAATGACAAATCATGCCATGGAAAGGTTCCAAGCATATGGAGTATCGTCCCAACAAACTGATGAAAAGATGAGCGAAACCAGTGCAAGCAGTGGCACAGCTGATATTGGGACCTCTCTTGCTCTTTCAAAGCACAACTCTTACAACATTAATCCATTAGTCCCCATGTCCACTTCAATTCCTACTCCAAATTCTATAGAATTAGACAATAGAATGATGCAGTTACACGGATCAAAGCAAGCTTGTTCTTCTTCTTTAGCCCCCAACTGCAGCACTTTATTTGCCAGTTCGTCATCCCATAATGCAATTGATGATCTCCATAAACTAGTGAATTACTCCCAACAAGCTTCAATCAATCCAGAACCCGATCACCAGCAGTATCCTAATAACGTGCCTGATCTTCTATCCCATTTCTCCACCTTGCAATCACAACAGCCACAGTCTCTTAACATGATCCCAGGCTCGTTTCAGGCCTCCTTGCCCGACAGATTATGGGATTGGAATGCTATTCAAGAAGCCAACAAAGACTACAACCCATTCAAGTAATCAATGAATTGCAAATATATGTATGTAGGTATCTTTATATTGTATGTCCACTGCTGCTAGTTCATTGAGTCTCTCTCTCATATTCTGTAACTATATGTATTGCAGAATCTATGTAAGTAATAATAATTATTACTTGTTATGGTTTAGGATTTAATTGCATTATGACTTGAGGAATTGTAATAACTATAAATCTTTTCACTTCTGAAGACCATAATGGGATTCAGGAAAGAATTTGGCTTTAGGGTTTCTTTCTAATTAATCGAATGCGAATCATTTGTTTGTGCAGTTCTTTTTTTCTTTTCTTTTTTTTCAGTTTATGTTTTTCTGCTTCCTGTCAAGTTGTGTCTCTCCTGGGGAGCTCTCTATGAAAAACCTATTATCCATGTGAGAATGATGATCCTATAATTGAACACGACTTGCAGAAGGACTTCTCAGAGACGATAGAAATGTTGGACCCAAATTCACAAGGCAACATCCGCAGTTACTAAATTAAGATGAAATTTGTCTAAATTTTCCATTTGTTAATTGGTAGGTAAATTATAGAAGTAACTAATCCATTACGCATGTCATTTTTCATATGTTATAAATGCATATTTCTATAATTAAGTCTTCTTGCTCAGACATTAGTTTTAACGGAAAAAGTTAGGAGATCAAGAATCAAAGTGTTCAACCGAGGTGTACCAAATCAACCTGTGGCCGGATAGTTTGGTACCCAGTTCAACAATCCAGGCAGACTCCATTTTTCAAGCGAAATTGGAGTAACAATTCAGCCCCTTCGCACCCATATATATATATATATATATATATATATAGTCCTCAAGGATTGAGTCTCAATACCGATTTAATTATTTCGCGTTTCAAACTTAAGACCCCCTCTTAAAAGAATTGAATGCCGGTAGCGATTGTAATTAATCCATATCACTAAGAGTAATTCATAACGTGAAATGGAAAAAATCGAAACAAGCTCGATAAAAACACTCGTTTTAATTCCTGGTTTCTGTTAATTTGCAGCTACATTCTTGGTAGGATAGGTCTAGATATAGCATTTATAATGTATATATTACACTTTCCTAGCTTTCACACTTGCAAGGGCTGCTATGTCCTAAGAGAAAGAGAGGTCCATTCATCTACCAACCAGCAAAAAGCCTAGGATATGCCAACCTCAGTAGCTATATTAAACAATAAGAAAGGCTTAAAAAATGTATAATTTAAGAGAGTGAGTATTAATTATGTATAAATTATAATTGACTTACTGTTGAGGCTGCAAATTAGGATTTCAACAGGAACCTCAAGAACTACAGCAGTCTATGTAAGTTATGATGTGTAACTATCCATTATTCACGTAGTAGTGGTAAAGGAAACAAGAGGCGGCTATAATAAGGTGGATAATTAATGGACAGCCGCAGTTCAAGTGGATATTGGCACATTGGCTGCTAAAAGAGAAAACTGAAGGCTTTTCTTATTAGCAAGTAGACCGTAAGGTCAATTTCAAGTTTTCCTTTCTTTTCTTCTTTTATTTTTGACTATACAAGAAATTTGCAAAACTTTTTGTTGCACTTCGATACAAGTAATGTAAGTGTCCGACCGTTCTCTTACATATTGTTCGTTTTGGGAGGACATTTGCCCTCTTAGCCTTCACGACTTTCTATTGTCACGTTCTCGAGGATTCGAACACATGATTTCCTCTTAAGAGAAATGTAAGTTGAATCCTGATATCAATTAGGTTTGGACACGAGGCTTGAGTTGTTACAAGTAATTTGCTCGTTTATAGGATATATTTGGAACGGAACAAATAAACATGCATAAAGTAAAAAATAGATAGGGTAATGCTATTTGTAAGTTACAAGTAGGTAGGAATGAATGATTAGATAAAATTAGCATAAGTTACGTTGATGAGGAAGGTAAGATAAAAAGAATTGTTTGATATATTTTTCTTCAGTAAATTCCGTACAATTTTTAGGCTGGCTTGGGGTTTGACATTATCGCCCTATCCTAGTATATTGTTACCGGCAAAATATGTATATGGAACAAACATGAAACCTTTATTTTTTTATTATTATTTTTTTTTTGGGGTAAAAGCTCATTCGAGACAAGTAGAGGGCTTTAGTACTTGAAATTGAATGGAGGGTTTGACGTTAACCCTTACACTAATATATTGAGTAATAATATTTATCGTTATAATGATAGAACATCGATAATGTGACAAGTTATGTGGAATAATGGTATATGGCAGTTTAATTTTCATGAGAGGAAGGGGGATTGAACTATCACATCTCATTATTTCACCTAAATTATCACATCGTCGATGTTCTATCATTATAATGATAAATAGCATTATTCTAATAAATTACTTGAAAATGTGTACATAGTGAGGGAAATGCAACCTCCGAAAGATAACATTAAGGACCTATAATAGATCTTTTCTGTACAAAGAAGTAAGAAATATACTACACGATCTTAGACACTAAGCCTCCATATAGATGCAAATTCAGTCAAAATCAAATTTTATTTCAATCACATATTCATAATTAATATTCATTATTATCTACAGATTTCATAATACCCATTAGTCTTTATAAACCATTTATAAATTTGCCAAAACGGAGGCTTAATCTATACAAACAAAACAAATCAATATTGCTTATTCTCTAGTTGGGGAGATATTGTCGTCCACTCATATTCACCCTATAATTTTACCTAGGTCTTCTGCACACAGAATCTTGGATTGCCTCTCCTTGTACGGTATTAATTTACTCATGTTCTTATGCGGCGAAATTTACTCGATCATTGTGTGACTGAGGTTGGACTCCCTGGTTGTGCTAGGATACTGGTTGACAGGCCGACTTTAACTAAACACAATTTCCGGTCTACCCACGATCCCCACGGTCCTAATCCCATTTGAATTATGTCAAGAATTATTAAATGCGCCTTAGCCTGTTGTTACATTAAGTTAAAACTTTAAACTTATATTTTCTTTCTATTGATAACTTAAGCATCGGAGGGGCTGCGAGACCACGTCTCTTAGCTTTATTTCAGATTCTCATGTTAAGGCTAAAAATTAGACATTCTGCTGATGAAATCACAATCTTTTGAACTTCTTTGATTTCCTGTCACTCTATGTGTCTGAATTGAATTGTATTGTATTTTTTAGAATCTTTGAGGATATAAACAGTGTCTGAATCTGGAATGTTTGTGGAGGAAATGCTCAATTTATATGTTTGGGGATCAAGAATTGCGAATGCACAGAATTAATGTGTTAAGAGGCTGAGTTTCTGGGAACGAATAGCCTCCTTTGATCAATATTTCAATCATGCTACATGAACATAAAGTTTGACATAATGCCACATGCATTTCATCATTGAATTGTTTTAAATACAATTAATTTTTTCATTCTTGCTATCCCTTCTTGTGCATTGTTCGTGATAGACTATAGGATGTCCTATGTTCAAGCGACTTTTTTATGAAAATACTCAGTTAATTGGATTAGGGTACCGTTATTTACATCCGCGAAAATTTTATATATATATATCCACTTTTAAAAATAAAATTTTATTATATTTTTTATCTTGTGT